>PVHX01002205.1:0-175059 GCA_004024805.1 Geosciurus inauris
TCTGCATTTTGAAGTGTCCTCCTTCTGGGAAGCCAAACCCTATGTGACTTCTAACACCCCTCCCACCATCTGTGGGCGCACACTGACCTCTGGAGAATCCAGGCCCATAATGTTCTGGTACATTCTCCTTCTTGTGTTCCTTGACTGAAAACTCCCTGGTGGAGGGACCGTGTTTTCCTTTTATGATTTCTCTGGTGACTCCCTTAGGCCTTTGTGTGCACACGTGTGGAATACCTGAGGTGGACATGGCTCCTCCAGCAGTACCTTAAATGGCTTGTTCAAAGGGCTTCAGTTCATAATATACGAGCTGCTAATAGGGCAAGGTTTATAAGAGTTGGTTCAGGACTAAGGAGAGGGAATAAGTGAGAGAAGAAAAAGTGGGCTCTGGAGCCCCGTGAACTTGGGCTCTGATCCTTTCTTGTCATTTCTTACCTGGTGACCTTGGGCAGCTCAACCACCTCTGTGAGTCTTACTTCTCTCATTGGTAAACTGAGAGGAATATTTCCCTACAGGTATCCTTCAAGGACTAAAAAAAAGAGAATGTGCAGGACACATTCAACAGAGGACTTTCACACAGAAAGCTCACAGGGTCTTAAGTGGACAGCTGGGTGACCTTGGCCTTGACTTAGACATTATTTGCCTAATGCTTCCCATTTTAAAATGGAAAGAATCTATGACCTAAATTGGTCATTTCCATACATTTCCCAGTAAAGTTTTTTTAAAATTTTTTTTAGTTAATATCTTTATTTATTTTTATTTATTTATTTATTTATTTATTTATTTATTTATTTATTTATTCTGCCCCAATATCTTTATTTATTTATTTTTATGTGGTGCTGAGGATCGAACCCAGTGCCTCATGCATGCAAGGCAAGCGCTTTACCACTGAGCCACAATCCCAGCCCCACCCAATAAAGTTTTATTGAATCATGAAACTAGAAAGACAGGAAAGAAAGAGATGAACTACCTATTTCAACGAAATACTACTGGTGTGAAGGACAGGGCTTTTTGAGACACTGTAATCCTAAGAAACAGCTGGTACCTACTTGGAAAAATAATGTGGCATTTGAAGGTTCTTCCCAAGAGATGTGCTATTTTGACAGAAGTGCCAGGAAGCCAGAGGTTTCTGAGTAATAAGCTGAGCTCAGAAGAAGGTGGTGGTTGGGGCTTGGTCAAGAGAAGGGGTGGCAGAGGCAGATGTCTTTGTGTCCTTATAGTTGTATGGAGTCGTGAAACTGGCTTTTTATGGGGTTTCACATGTGAGGAAGCTGAGGCTTGGTGATATCATGTGACTCACTCAGGTCCAAGAACCACAAGGAGGCAGAGGAAGGGCCAGGAACAAATCCATTTCAATAGCACTGCCAGTGGCTGGAGTAGTCCACTCAATCCAGTGCTAATAAGTGACACCTGGAGGCTTTATTGTCATGGTCAAATGCAAGAACATATGCTCAGCCTTTGTAAAACAATGCTAAAGGTTAGAGATAATGGGGAGAGGGGGCAGAGATGTGAAGGAAAAGAGAAGGAAAAGGAAAAAGAAATGAAGAAAAAGGGGAAAAATAGAAAAGCTTTAAATAGTTCCTTATGAGAAGAACTATGAAATGCAAAGTCTTCAGGGTTTATTTTACCAGTTAGCAATAAGTTAACACTGGAGGCTGAAGGGCTTAAAGTCTCCACATCCCTTGTCTTAGGTCTTCTCGCTCTGACTTGATGATACAGAATTCTGCCCCAAGTCACAGTCCCTTGGCCAGAAGTCTCCATAGGAATGTGTCCTGGTTAAGGAGCATGAACTTTACTGTGTCTTCTTAGTAAGACAGAGGCCCAGTTTGACTCCCAAGCATTTTCTGTAACCTGCTGCCTCCAGAGCTAGGATTCATGAGAATGTGTCCCACAATGATGTGGAGTTGACCTGGGGCTCAGAACATCAGGGGTCATATAACTTGTCTGCATTGCTGTCCTCCTTAATTGAAAAGTCCCTGTAATGGATCCTCTACCACTGATGCTCCTTTACTGAACTGTCTTGGTAAATATATGTGCAGGAAGAGCAATCTTGGTGTGCCATACACCAGCTCACATCCACAGCCTGCATAAACATATGTGGCCACTCCTATACTCATGCTAGTGTGTGTGCTAATTTACCAGGCCAGATGCATCCACACCAACCCTCGTGTGACAGTTCCATTCACTACTTCCAAATTTGCTCCCTTCCACAGATAAGCAGCTCAGTCACATTTATGCCAAACTGTCTTGTACTTTCTACTCCACACTACCGACAGGCTCACTACCTAAGCTGAAGCCTGAGAAATAGGCTTCATGGGAGGAGCACAGGAAGAAGTGGCTAAGGCCAGAATGAGGCTTCATCGCCACCTGCAGTGTGTTAAGGCCGTTGGAGGCCTGCTGACTACCCAGAATTTCTGAGCCTGTCTGATTCACAAATACCCACTTTCCTTAAAGATGATCTTTAAATCACCCACCTGAAAACCCACAGTATGCAGGACCACACCTGTGGGCATGGGCCATGCAGCCACTGAGACGTCCTTCCTCTCCCTCCTCCTCTGCTGAGTCACCCTTTGCTTGGGATTCTAACAGGGACCCGTTGGGCTTCTGGAAGGGAGGGACAGCAGAGGATCCACCCTCTGTGTGTCCTGGGGGAGATTACTTTATCTTTGGCCTCCCTGAAGCAGAGCCTGGGCTTCTGGAATCTTTAGGCTGACACAGAGCCAGTGATGGGTATGGGAGGGAATGGCCGTGAGTGTTGGCAGAGGCTTCAGAGGAGCCAGGCTGCTTGATGTCCTCATCACTTGACTGCTTCAGGGGCCAAAGGCAACAGAATTGAGTTTATTCCTCAGCCTTCTCTTTGCATGTGAGCCCTCATTTTAGATTAGGAGTGATATATCCTATAACTCATTGATGTGTTGACCATATTTCAGGAAGTCAGGTCAAGTTTAACAGTCAACTTATTTCCTTCTGCCTTCAGTCCTAGGTTTTGCCAAACTAAGAACCACGTCTAACCCCTGTGAGCAGATGTATCAGCCAAAGCACATCCCAGGCAGTGGATGAAACCCTTGCTCTGTGGTTCACTCTATGGGTGTCCCGATTGACAGCCGAGCTCTGAAATCCCATGTCCCTGCCTTGTGTCCTCTTTCCCCGGAGGTTCCATGTCATATGTGAACACCGCCATCCATTGGCCGTACAGAAGGGCCTTTGCTGTCTCTGGTCTGACCTTCTAGGACCCAGACTTTGGAAGGAGAAGCATAGAGTTCTGTAGGCTACAGAAATATCCTAGTAGTCTCTGCTGCCTGTCCCCAAAGTCTGCGCTGTGGTGTGCAACTGTTATTTACTAAGATCTCCCTCCTTTATCATGTTGGCCTATGTGTGATCAGTAGAAATGTCCCTCACTGGGATAAAATTTGAAATGAGAAATTAGTTAAAATTAATTTTTTTACTTAGATCTGGGACATCATTGTGTCACCCTCATGGAAGCAGGGCAGGGGTGTCTTATGATTATTCCTCTCCCCATTTTCATTGTCTTTCCCTTATAATAAATAAGCAGTAAGCCTGAACATCCTGTTTCCTTCTGTTTTTAGAGCTTGGCCTAAGTTCTCTCACTGTTGCTGTTATTCTTTTCCTCTTTTCTCTTTTTCACATAGTTTTTCTGAAATGATAGGACTTGGAGGTGGTATTTAGAAACTTCATTGATGTACTTCAAGTAAATGAAAACAAATAAATATGATTTTTACTAAAATGCTAATAGCATTTTTTAAAAAGAGGAAGATAAAAGCAAGAAGAATATAATATTCAGAAAATATCCCTAAGGTTTCTTCTTTTAAACCTGTTGAATGTGTCCCACCATTTCATGATTCTAAGGTGATCAAACCAAATGGCCCCAAAATTATTATTAAAAGCTAATTCCATAACTGGAACCATCATTTTTGTACCTGTTCTTTCCTTGTACTCTCTAGAAAAATCTTTATGCACATCTCCCTTTCTAAACCATGGGTTTATCAATCAGAGCTTTTTCTAGCCTAGTTTACTGGGACAACTTAATATTATGTTAATTAAATGTAAACAACAGCAGGACAGGTGGACCCAGTTGAGCCACATGGAGAGTGAGATGGACAGAGGTCAGTCTCTCCTCATTTTCCATTGTCTTCTATATGCTGTCTACTCTGGAAGACAGATCTGACAACTGGATCTAGGAATAAAGAAAAGTGACTTGGACCATCATTGGCAGGTTCCACTTGAAGCAACCACAGCTATCTTTCAACTTGACTGTCAGCTTGAAACACTATGAAGGCAAGTGAGATGCTTAGGATGGTCACCTTGACCACATCCCAGATAGAGCAGGTCAGTACTGGGGGCAATGGGAGTCAAAGGGGAAGCTGCTCAGGATTGAAGGAGACATGGAGTATTCCCTGAGATCCTCTGTCTTTGTTCTTTCACTTTTGGTGGACTGCAAAGCATGCTCCCTACTGTTCCCACTTGAGAAACTTGGTGAATGTTAGTTGGGTGTAACTAATGCCAAAGGCCCTGGAGATTTTGCTGAGAAGAAGATAAGGTGTTATCTGTTCATGGCTTTCTGCTAAGCAGATAGCGACAGTGCTGTTGTCCCTGTGGTGCCTGCTGAAGAGCAGGGACCTTATGAGTGTTACCATGAATCTTCCTACACACCTGCCAAACCATATATGTTTATTCCCATTGGGTGGATGAAGAAACTGAGGCTCTGAGTAGTTAACATTCGACCAAGTTCACATAGCCAGTAGGAGGCAGTGCCCAGTGTCAAGCTGTCCTTTGGCCCTGACACTCATGCTTCTTCCACTGCCCTCTTCCTACCATGAATTGATGGACACTGTTGTAACCTGGTAACTTATGACTGTCCAGGTTCAGAGATGGAAAGGATGTGTGGACACAGGCCATAGGAAGCCAGAGGACACATTCAAACAGAGAGCCTGTCCACGTGGGCTGAAATAACATACAACACCAAATAATGGCAAGAATAATTATCCCTATTGCTAACTTGATCTGAAGGTACCAGGCTTCCTGGGAATTGTACCAAGTAACCACCGTGAGAAATCATATGCTTTCTGCCATATACTTCTGAAAATGTTCAACTTCTATAGTTATCATCAGAAAGTAATAGTAAGAAGTTTGTTAATAGCCTGTAATGAGCACCCTGTCTGTCCCAGGCATTATGCCAGAGAGCAAGTGGGAAAAGAAGAGGCCCTATACTGTGGTCATGACCATTATCTGGGCACAGAATTATGCTGGGGACAACTAACTTCCAGAGCTGGGCACTTATCCCAGAGAAGCTCAAATGGAGACAGCAAGGCTGTAGGAGGTCCAGTTTCTGAAAAGGCATCCCAAGGATTGGAGCACAAGGCAGGCCACACAGAGTCCACCTTCCTTTGAGGGTGGCAGACTTGAGGAGCCAGGAGGAAAGGCAAGCGAGAGTCAAAGGGGAGAAGGTCCGAACATCATTGTCCAAGATTCCAAGAGTTGCTCAGGCCAAGAGGACACATTCAAATTATGGCTTAAAGTTAGCCATGAAAAAAGAATATGTATAGCCATGGACAAATGGAAACTGCAGGGTATTTGCAGAGGAGTAGCAGTGTGTGAGACTTTTCTCTAAGAGAGATTCATTGTCACTGCTTGCCAGTTGGGGAGGTATTTTGACCCAGCACTAGAGATTTTGTCTCATCAACACTGGTAATAATGGAAGTGAACGTTGAGGATGATTATCTTAGTCCATTGGCCAGGATAGATGACAGAAGAGACTGAAAGCAAGGGCCCCATGATGCACACATGTACCAGCCACCTGCAGAATGGTGGGCAGGAAACACAGGCAGGAGGTGATGTGGGCTGCGCCCTTGGCTAATCCAAGGCTTTGTGCCAATGCCAATGGCTTTGTGGATATGTGGGATGGGATGGGATGAGATTGGAGAACAGTAAGGGAGACATCTTCAAAGAACTGAGATAATATGGCTATGGAAGATGAGGGTAGAAGTGAAACCCACATGTATAAGAAATGATGGAATCCAGATCAAGCGCACCAGCACATGTGGGGATGTAGGAAGGAAGCTGGGTCTGGGAAGAGGATACATTTGGAGTGGGGTGTTGCATTCTGGAGCCTGGAGGGATAAAAGAGCAATAAGCAAGATAAAGCCCAGGTGGATTCGGCCATCAGAGCCCCTGGGCATTGTTCTTCTTGCCTTCTTTTTCAAACTTTTGCCTGCCTCTGGCTTGAAGGTAATTTGCTGGGGACATGCAGAACACAGGGCTGCAGAGGACCCCATAATCTGCACAGCACACCCTCGAAGTCTGATCAGAAGGAGCTGGTGGATTGGGAAGGGAAAAAGAGACAGTAGTTAAAGCTACCCCCACCCTACAGCTAGGCGGGTAGTGGAAAGGGTGGCAGAAAAGTCAGTCATATGTGAGAGACCTCACATCAAACCTCCACAGCTCTGTGTCAACAACTGTGATGCTGAAATTGTTTGTATGTTAGCTGCCTCTTCTATAAGACTGAAATGGCAGTACTTCCCATGAACGAGCAGTGAGCAAATGTTAGCTAGCTAGCATTCACTTCACAGGAGAAAACCCATCCATTTGTGAGATGTCTAGGTATGGAAGAATTTTAATAGCCTCTGGCTTTGGCCCCTACTCAGGATACGACTAGTACTCAAGCCACTAACATGCCCAGGCTTTCTAGGGGGGGACGTGATCCTCATCTTGCCTTTGCTTTGCTGCCCCAGCCCTGTGACTCTCTTAGCTGAGCCACAGACTTAACCACAGGGTCTTTCCATTAAATGCTAGAGCTATAGGCATTGCCAAGGTCATTGCAAACCATATGTAGGCAAGTTCATGAAAGACTAATAACTTGATTGTAACTGACAGGTTAATACAACTTAAGGCATAACATAAACATCAAACTAAAGCATATTTCTAAATTCTCCTAAAAACAAACCTAAATAATTTACCTTCACTAGAAAATTGTTACTGTCCTTAGACTTGAAAGTGGAGCAGATTTCCTTCCTCTCATTTCAAAAATCTCAAGTATGTCTTAGCCTCTTCCTCAGGTCAAACAGCAGAAGTTTATAATGATAAACACAGGTAAATGCAAACTGAAATGTGTTCTTGTGGGCACGACCTTTTTTTTTCTGTAATATCTATCAATTTGGCAATCTGAATAGGAGTCAGAATCCAAGGTGCTCACAGCATTCTATATGAAAAATTCCACAAGACTTTTGGGAACAGAAATTCCCACCAAATGAGTTAAATTTGTTCTTGATAAGAAAAAGGTACTTCATGAAATTCAGAAAACTTGGAAAAGGAGTTCAATGCATTTTGTTATCTGTGCCTATTTATAAAACTATGGCTTTAAATTTGGGGTGGAATTTCCTAAAGAAATGAGGAACAAGCTGAGAGCAAATTACCAAATGACTTCCAGGATCCCACCCCCAGTGACTGCTTCTATGATGAGCCTTATATGTAGGGGCAGAGCAAAGCTGCACCTGCACAGCTCTCCAAAGGAGCAATAAGCAGATTCTTATGGCCTGTTTCACAGCTTGCCAGAAGCAACGTGGGAATATTGCCAGACAGTACAGCCAGCTCATGGAGCATGAGGCACTCTCAGTGATCACTGCCTCCCTTCTGTCTTTGTTCTGGCCCCCACCTGGATGAGCAGTGAGGAATATAGGCTTAGTTTTGAGGTCCTCCCAGGGGTCAGAACAGTGGAGGTCATATTAGCCCCACCCTTCACATCATTGGTTAGCACCTGACATTTGTAAAGCTCTGATTGCTCAGCCACTACAAGACACTGGAGTTAGCTTCATTGTTTGAGAGACTGTTGGTAAATGCATTGTTTCTCCTATGTGCCCGTGTACAGATGAGTGTACTTGCATGTGCATGTGTGCACACTTGTGTGTATTCACATGTACACAACTGCAGTAACTTACATACCTTTCAGTACCTCTCAAGCATCACAGACAACTTCCAAAAAGCCTCTGCCAGCCAAGAAAAGGTTGCATGGGAGAGTGTGTTCTGAATGTTGATTGTCAGATACTAACTAGATATGATCATAACTTTACATGTTTACCTGTTAACCACCAAGATGGAAAATTCCAGAAACTTACTTTGATCCCATATTCCTTGCCAGCCAAATGGTGATGGTGCCTATGTTATGGCACAAAGGTGAGGATTCAAGGTCGTTTATGGAAAGTGCTTTATAAGCACCTGACATTTGTAAAGCTCTGATTGCTTAGCCACTACAAGATACTGGAATTAGCTTAAAGTTTTGCTCTTTGCATCATTACCTGTCCATACAGAATAACATATATGTCTTTTTCTGAACACAGAAGGTTGTGTGCATTAATGTGGATGGTATATGGGCAAGCATACATTCTTCTCAATTTACCTTTATTGTGTACAAGTAGAAAAACTTGATAGTTATATTGTATTTTAAACTGTGATTTTTAAGGAATTAAATATTTAAGACAAAAATGAGGCTAATTTGAGAGCCGGGCGCAGTGGCTTATGCCTATAATCCCAGCACTTTGGGAGGCTGAGACAGGAGACTCGTGAGTTCAAAGCCAGCTTCAGCAATGGCGAGGCACTTAGCAACTCAGTGAGACCCTGTCTCTACATAAAACACAAAATAGGGCTGGGGTGTGGTTCAGTGGTCGAATACCCCTGAGTTCAATCCCCAGTACCAAAAAAAAAAGAGGCTAACTTGAATTACACTAAGCAAAGAACTGATTTTTTTGGAAAGTGATAAACATTTAATGTCTAGTAATACATCATCATACTCTACATTAAATGGTAATAGTAATGTACACAATTCTGACAAGATTGTATATGTCAAGGCTTACGGTTGGATTACCCAACTCTGCACAAGTCTACATTTTCTAATGGTGAGGCAAATGCTGGACAGACTATATGCAGTTCTAATCTATTAGCTCCTTTACTCTTCAGTTTCCCAGTGAACATGAATAATACCTCCCCACTGCCATAATTACCAGTTAAGATATATATAGCAGTTGGCTGAGGTATGGCTGAGTAGCCAGAGAGCTAGGTTAGGAAGTTAACTTTCCAATCAAGTCATATTTAAGCACCATATCTGCACTATCATCAGTACCAGAAGCATCTCTGTGTTAATACATTTAATCAGTTTTATACTGTTTTGCCTATTGTAATATCCCTGTCTTAAAAAGGTAACACCCTTTAAAACACATTTGCCTTTTCTCCCATTATTTAAGATGGCAGATGTCCCTGCTTCCCCGACACAGAATAACTGAAGTTGAAGGGTTTATATAAACATTTGGATCTCAGTGAAGATGACAAGAACAGCAAAGGTTATAATAAAATTGGTATTATATTATTTGCTATTCAAAGGCATCAATCACATCACATCCATAGGATTAAGACCATCAGGAAACAAAATAAATAGATGATGAGCGAGGGTTTATTAGGAAATAATTAAGCCAGTCATTCCAAGAAGCAGGTTTGAAAGTGTCTCTCCAACTGTGTTTGCCCATGATCTCCATATTTTATAAAGTTTTTCATGGGAGAAAGGGAAAGGTCTGTGGTCAGGTAAGTTTGGAAAACAGTAGAATTTGATAACTAGGTCTGTTTCCTGAAGGTCACTTCAAAGTCCTCTCTGCTGATTCAGCAGTTAATCCAACAAGGTTAATTTAGCAGCTGCATATAACTCTTTTAGTCACTGGAATATGACTCTTGGGGAGAAGATATGTGTGTGTGTGTGGTTGTGCACATGTGTACACACCTGCATGTCCATGTGCAGAATCTACCAAGTCTTAGGAAATAGGAACCCACTAGAAACAGACTTGGGAAACAATTAGGACCTGAACATTTAAGGTAGGTGATACCATTTATGAAAGCAGCTGCTAAGGAATACCCACAGAAATTGGTGGCTCAATTTGGAAGTAGGGGAAAACAACAATTTTGCCCTACCCAATGTGTTGCATGGTAAATTTTTGATTTTCTATCAACACTTACTAAGAAAATGCTGAATAAGAAACATTAGCAATGCACTCCACTCATAAAAAAAAAAAAATACTGCTTTTGTAGAGGTACGTGGTCTCCTGTGAGATGCTGTGATGAGGCTGAGATCTTGAACCAACACTGATGGAAGCTTTCTCACAGTTCTAAAATGTTTAGGGTTACTGCCTTAGAGCTTGCTCCAAACCACCCTTTGTAGTGTGATGCTGTGAGTTCAGACCCTTAGGGAGTGACGTCCTGGTTGGAACGATGCTTTTCTGTTGCTGGAGGGCCAACAATAGATTATTAGGTACCCAGTCATTTGGAGCAATAGTATGCTTTTTTTAAAAATAATGCTATCTTGAACTCTTACTGTATCTTTAATGGTATTACAACCCAGCTTCTTTTTGCCTTTTTTTTTTATTGCAGTTCCATATGGGGCTGATGGCTTTAGGGATTTTCATGCAATAATTCCCAAATCTTTCTCTCGTAAGTATATGTTTTGCTTCTAGAAATGGAAACATACTCATTTCATACTCAGTTTCCATCATGTACATACCGTGAATTGCATGTTATACATGAAAAAGATGAGATAAGTTCAGTGTTTACCATTCCACCCATGAAACATCTACCGTCAGGGACATCACTTAAGCAATGAAATGCACAAGTGGGGTTTAGATAGTTGAGAGTTGTGCTAGTGAGCAAAGTAAGAAGGTAAGGATAGTGCTGATGGAATTGTTCATCAATGATATTGAACAGTTTTGTGGTTAATTTTGTAATTATCTCCTTTTTATCAAGTGCAGTGATTCTTTCACCATCAAACATTTTCAAGATAATTTTTTATAATTTTGTGGGACAGGAGAAAGAAACATACTCTCCTTCTCTTGCTCTGGAGTATTAATTTCAGAACTGAGAAAGAAGAAATCTTAGGCTTCCAGGCCATTCTCCCGGGTGCCTCGCGGTGTGAATAAGCACAAGGTTCACATGTGGTGCGGGTGGGACATTCTCTGATCAGAGCTGTTAAACCAGAAGCAGATGTTAATTTCATTTTTCTTTTCTAATAAATGATAAATATATTTGGGTAACACCTTACAGGAGTATTTTAAAGAATAGAGAATGTTTTAGAAAAACATGCACAGAGATAAGAATATGAAAGTATTACAAATTGGTAACCCCTTTGGACTTCAGTCTTTGGATCTCATATTAGTAAATATTATAAAACAATATCAGAAAACAGGTTGTTCTTGTTAATGTTGTTTGGTTGTTTAGGGCTTTGTTTTTTTATTTATTTTGCAGTGCTTAGGATTGAACTCAGGGATTTGAGTGTGCCGGGCAAACACTATTCCACTGAGCTACACCCCAGGCCCAGCTCATTGATATAGTAACAGTTATAAAAATAGTCTCATTTAAAAAAAGTGTTAGTAATAGTTAAAGAAAGGCTTCTGACACCCTGGTTAACAAAGCTGTTTGGTACCCAAAGGGTATAGCAGTACCAATCTAAGGATACTTTTGCTCACAATCTAGATTGACAACTTTTATAAGATGTAAAAGTTTATAGAAGTCTTTCTGTAACTGATATTCTTTTTTTTTTAGAATCTTTTTGTTGTTGTTGTTAATATTTTCTTAGTTGTTGATAGACTTTTATTTTATTTATTGATATGTGGTGCTGAGAATCGAACCCAGTGCCTCACGCATGCTAGAGAAGCGCTTTACCACTGAGCCACAACCCCAGCCCTGTAACTGATATTCTTTTGATTCAATTATAGAACAGTAGTTTGATATTAATTTCTGTGAGATATATGTGTATTTCTCTATAACTATATATGTGAATATCTGTATGCGCTTATATGAACATTTGAAATTAAGGTGCCAGGACAAGGAAATCATATCAATTTGAGATGAACAATATTGTTGAAATGTTTTGAGACATCACATGCACTGAAGAGTAAGATAATGTTGGGCACAGCCTGTAATCCCAGCTGCTTGGAAGGCTAAGACAGGAGGACTCCAAGTTCAAAGCCAGCCTCAACAACTTAGTGAGGCCCTAAGCAACTCAGTAAGACCCTGTCTCTAAATAAAATACAAAAAATGGGCTGGGGTTGGGGCTGAGTGGTAAAGTTCCCCTGAGTTCAATCCCCGTACCAAAAAAAAAAAGTAAGAACACATCCTAATATGTTTTCATTAAGTCTGAGGAAGGGGTAGTCCCCAGCATATCGTAACATTCAAGCAGATCTTTTGGCAGACCTTTGGGATGCAAAAATTGATGCATGTGAATATATATGATCCACAGAGCTTTTATGAGTCATGATATGTATTTTGATACTTTCTGTCTGCATATTTATGCAAGTGTGTTCATGACATATTAGTATGAACGCCCTTCTCCCCCTAACGTCTCCAAATTGTAAATATCCTCCTTTGCACAATTGGCTGGTTAACTTTGATGATGCCCCCACTCAACAGCAACCAAACTGTTCTGGGTCAATATCGCCACCTTGTGGTCATAGTAGAGAATTGTCCTCCATGTCCTTCAACACCTAATTCCTTCTTTCTTGAAATTAAAATACCATCTCTTTGACCTCCTCCACTATCTTTATTCCAGTTTGTCCTTAGATACTTGAGTAAGACATATATATTCTTGAAACTCATTATTTTTATATTATTTTCCAATGTTCTTTCTTTTTCCTGTCTTCTCTCTCCCTGACTTTATTCTATAAAAAGGTTTAAAACATCAAGAAGAGTAGTTCAAATAATGCACCTTGACAAGACAAAAACCTTGTGTTTTAACTAATGTTAAGTTATAATAAATGGTTCTATTAACCTTTGAAATACTTAAAATTTAATAAATATTTTAGCATAACACATGTATACTCTTGTGTGTATTCTTTATCTCAGATTTCAGTAAGTTACCATAGATAATTTCAAGGTAAATCTTAAATATTTTTATTCCATTTGATTTTTACTTACTAGTCACTAGTGTAGCAAGGATATTTTTATCTCCCATTTTTTATTTAAAATATTGTGTGTTTCAAGTGTCCATGGCTTGAACTTATATTGAAGTAATGATTTCAGGATATCTTTTCAATTGAAAAACTGCATTCTTGGTATCAAAAATATACTTTTCCAGTAAATATAAAGACACATTCTAAAAAGGAGAGGAAAATGAAGAGGAAATGAAACCTCTTGGTGAGATGGAACTGCCAGTGTGCATTATGCCTATGCATTAACAATGTTTAATTATTCACAAGTGAACATCATGCTTGGCAGCTGATCCAAGCCTCTTGGCTTCTGTTGACCTCACAGTTCCTTGGGAGTCTCTGGATACCTCAGTGCAGCTTGCTATCTGCCAAAGGCCATGTGACTTTCAGAACTGGGAGCCTCACTTACAACTATGGGGTTAACAATAACAAAGAAGGCCTCTAGGATTTTAATTCGTCCTAATTTTAAATAGCATGTGGGAAGTCAAAACAGCTTTTGAATAAGAGCTTGCAAACACTTTTCATATGAGCCATGTTTGTTGAATAATAAAACTGGGTCCCTGCCCATTATCCCTCAGTCAATGGAAGAGCTCAGGCTGGCTCCAGCCAGAGCATTCAGGGAAAGCAACGCACAAGTCCCTATTTCGTGTTCTATATTTAATCAGCTCAGTTGATGTTCTAAGTGTGGAGTCGGGTTGGGGTTTACAAAATATTTATAAGTATATTCCCTATATCCAGAGACAGTGTAGCATTACGTTGAAACAGTACCACCCTAAGCAGTCCTACATGGAGACTACCACTTTCATGGACGCCTCTTTGAACAGAAATCTCTTGATCTCCTCTACATAGCAAGCCCGCTGTTTACATTTGTACACAATGATATGAGGGCCTGTCCCACCTATTTAGAGAAAACCTCCACACAGCTTAGATCTGGTATGCCCTGTGCTGAGAGTGTTACCTGGTGGCTTCTCACAGATCCCCTGACCCCTGCTCACTCCCTCCCTCTCAGACTTCCCAGACTTTCCAGTCATAACATGGCCTAGAACTTGCCCTCATCACTTTGGCACCCTTGCTCTAGAACTTCTGGAGGCTGCCCTGGAGCACCTATCTAAAACCATGTTCAGTCTGCTGTTGGGCTGCCTTCTGCCACATCTCCATTACTTAGCATTTGTTGGCCTTGTCCACAAGGATCTTGGGATATTGTCTGGTCCTTTTCCTTAGAGATTTAGAAAATCACAGCAGCTTTGATTTTCTTCTCAGAGCTACCTGTTCCCATGCTGAAAATTCTTACTGCTGATCATACAGATCTGTGTAAGGGATCTCTCTGTACAAATATATGTTTACACATATCCATCTGGGTATCCATATTGATCTCAGGATGATTTGTGATAGACTCTCATGCCTTTGAGTCTCTTTTTTCTTTTCTTTTTTTGGCTTCTGTTACAACTGTCAGTGATACTGTCATGTAGCATAGCAATAACAATCTTGCCTTTAGTGAGCCCTAGGCAAATTAGTGGTTGATATCAAGTCTCCAGGTACTGAGGATGTCTGTGGTATTCACAGCAATATCCATTGCAAGCTGTCCCCCATGCTTCCTCATCTGCTTCCTTCCTGACATGTAGCTTTCCCTCCGTATGCAAGCAGCCTGCTGTGGCTGAACTTCCGTTCCTGCTTCCAGAAACCCAGAGGTCACTGCCGATGCTTCCCTGTTGTCCTACTCCTCTGCAGAAAGTGCCCACACAGACATGAGTGCCACACACCATAGATCACCCAAAGACTCACAAGGGTGCTCACCATTCTTTTTGATGCAAAAGAGCTTACTTCTGGCTGCCCAGGTGCTATGTGTACATATGTGCTCTTGGGAAAGCCAGAGGAAATTTTCTGTAACTAGTTGCCTCTAAAATTAATGAAATAGAGCCAAGTAGGGAATGTCTTAAGTGGACCATCTCACTACTTATTCTTCTGTGTGGTGTCCCTTTTTCCAGCCATGGAGCATCTAGCTCACATGCTTTGCTACAGCCCTGTGTCTTAGTTCTCAAGGTGGAAGAATGTGTCACATCAACTGTAATTTGGTCCACTGGGCTGTAAGAGTGCTCTAGTCTCACTTTTAAAAGCCCAACAAGATAGATAATTAAAAATAATCCTAGATTTAAGGAGCACACAGATCTTTACAGCTTTATCATGTTTCTAGAGCATATTTGATTCAGTTCATTATCCATTGCTATAACAAAGTTCCAGATACTGGGTGATTTATAAAAATAGAAGTTCAAGCCGGGCGCGCTGGTTCAAGCCTGTAATCCCAGCACTTAGGGAGGCTGAGACAGGAGAATCACGAGTTTAAAGCCAGCCTCTGCAATGGTGAGGCACGAAGCAATTCAGTGAGACCCTGTCTCTACATAAAAAAAAAAAACACACACACAAAATAGGGCTGGGGATGTGGCTCAGTGGTCGAGTGCCCCTGAGTTCAATCTCCAGTACCAAAAAAAAAAAAGTAAAAATAGAAGTTCATGTGCCCCATGGTTCTGAAGGCTGGTGAGTTAAGGAGCATGGCTCCAGCATTTGCTTGGCATCTGGTGAGGGAGTTAGGGTTGTATCACAGCATGGCAAGACAGAGCAGGTGTGCTACCTCAGATTTTTCTTCCTCTTAAAGTCACTGCGTTAGTCAGCTTTTGCATTACTAAAATGAAATAACTGAGACAATTAACTTCTGAAGACAAAAGGTTTATTTAGCTCATGGTTCTGGAGATTCTAGCCCATGATCACTGTCTGGTGAGGGTGCCAGATGGCAACAGCAGGGAGCTGACATTGGAGCAGACTGTTCACATCATGAGCTAGGATGTGGTGAGTGACTGGGGTCTTACAGTCCCTTATGGCATGCCTGCATGACCTAAGGCATTACCTAAGGTGCTTGCCACCACCTCTCACAGGTTCCATCACCTCCCAACAACATCACCTTGGGAACCAAGCCTTGAAGCTATGGGACTCTTGAAGCTAGGGGACACTTAAGCCATGGCAAGATTACCCATGCTGTTGAATGATGAGGGCCTAGTAAATTAGCTTCTGCCCCCAAAGATACCAGCACCTACTGGAGTATACAGATAGTGGATAACTCAGCGGTCAGAAAACACCTTTGCCTGCATAGCAGATGAGCCTCACATGCCTGCCTCATCTCCCTTAGCGACCGCATCAGTAGGATTTGGTCTTTTGTCTCTGGCACAAGGGTTAGTAAGAGGCGGCTGAGATGTCAGGTGCTTTAAATCTCTGATCTCCAGAACCCTGTGGGAAACAGCATTTAAAGAAGTCATCTCAGGATGGTCTTACACAATGCCAAGTCTGATAGTGAAGGACAGAAGCACATCATCACTTCTAGGGCCTCCAAGTCTGCTGTGGGGCTATGGCTGGTGTCTGGTTAATTCCTTTCACTCCCTTATTTGTCTGTAAGTCTTTTATCCAAAATGCTAATGAAGAAACCTTGGCAGTAGGGTGATTAGAAATATAGGCACTGAAGCCAGGTAGCCTTGTAGTTAGCTCCCAGATTTGCCACTTACTAGCTATATGACCTTAGCAAGTTGTTCAACCTTTCTGTGCCTTAGCTTCTTCAACTTTAAAATAGGATATTGATGGTAGTTCCTTTATAGAGTTCTTGTAAGTGTTAAATAGTAAAGTGCAGCTAAAACACTGTGGGCCTGGTGCCAGGTAAGTGCTGTGAACTTTATTGAGGTCAGGTGGACCCTTGCTGTCTGAGGGGAGCATGCATCCACTTTCCCCTTCCTGAGCTAATCTTTCATCGCTTAGCCCAGTTAATCCTTCCATGTACCCTTCAGTGCTATGGTAGTTCCCATTTTCAACGGGTGACGAAATCAAGGCATAGAGAAATTACATGACTTGCCTAAGATCTCTGAGCCTTTAACAGAGGAGCTTGGATTCCAGACCAGGGGTTTTGCTTTCAGTGTCCAGACTCTGAATCTACAAATTAAAAGAGATTTGGTGAACAAAGGTTATGAACTAGATTGATTATTGAAAAGTAGTTGCTCTCAGTCTCTAATGTACCTTAGATACCTCTGGAAGGTTCATCCAAACACAGATTTGAGGGCCCACCCAAGTCTCTGAATTAGCAGGTCTGGGGGGATCCAGGAATCTGCACTTGTAACATGTGATGCTGCTTCTCCAGAGACCCAACTTTGACAACCATTGATGGGAAATGTTGGTCCAAATTATGCAGTATTGATTTTCATCTGCCTCATTGAGGTTTTACTTGGCAAAATATACCTACCTACTCTTAGGAGTCTGCAAAAACCAGGAGAAGCATGATGGTTTTCAAGTGCAGTTTCTCCTTGTTACCATACTGGACCCATTGATGTGTTGTCCATGTTTCAGAAGAATAGAACAGTGTCTCATATTTTCTCTTGGAAGAAAAATATGCAAACGATAGAATTACCCTCTGTGTGACTGAAACAGTCATGCAAAGTTAGCAGTGGCTGTTGTAATCATTCATCCCAGCAGTTCATTGCCTCACAAAAAATATTTGCCTTTGGAAGACTCTTCCTGATCTCTTACATACAGAGATATAAGAGCCCTTCACCACCAGTTGTAGGAGGCCACCTTTACCTTAGGACTCCAGATGGATTTACATCACTGTAAGATAAAAAGGAAGTTGAATGCTCATGAACCAAAGAAACAAAATAATCTTTTAGAAACTTGAAAGGATCTGGGGTTATAACTCCAAGCATGAGTTTTCTATGTTTTGCCCCTGAATTATGAACATTTACATGAAATAAAGAAAGGTAGTATTATGTGTAAGAGAAGTTCTTCAGGCTTCATAATCACCTCTTAGGGACTCTGCCCAGCAAATTCACATGTCCTAAAGAGTTGGATCATGTGACTGAATATTCGCCTTCTAGGTGCCAGGTGTTTGGCAAAGAGTGTGTAGAATTCAGCCCCAGGTTCCTCCTGAGAGTCCACAAGCTTGTGGAAATGATGATCTTAACCTGCTGAAAGTGAGGGCCCAATCCTAAAGTGCAAACTTTGTAAGTATTTTTACATGTATTTTCAGACATTCTCTATTTAGACCTCTGAAGGGGGCTGAAGGTCCTTCCTGCATCCCTCTACCCTGGGTGCATCCTGTGGGCTGCCATCCAAGCCCTCTGTGGATTGAATATAAGGAAAGCTGAGACTACCCTCCCCTTGGTACATGCTAAGAGCTCTGTTCAGTTGCTCTCTGCGTCTCTTTGATTGTCTTTTTGCTGTGTTGTGTTGGGGGTTTTTTTGTTGTTGTTGTTTATTTGTTTTATTCAATGATACTGAGTGGCTTCCTGTATTGTTTCTTTCAGCCAGTAATGTTAAAGTAGAAACTCAGAGTGATGAAGAGAATGGGCGTGCCTGTGAAATGAATGGGGAAGAATGTGCGGAGGATTTACGAATGCTTGATGCCTCGGGAGAGAAAATGAATGGCTCTCACAGGGACCAAGGCAGCTCGGCTTTGTCGGGAGTTGGAGGCATTCGACTTCCTAACGGAAAACTAAAGTGTGATATCTGTGGGATCATTTGCATCGGGCCCAATGTGCTCATGGTTCACAAAAGAAGCCACACTGGTAAGGCCTGGCATAGTTTTTTTCTTTAGTGGCCTGAGAAGGTCCCATGGGGTGGTGAAAAGCAAATTATCTTATGTGGAGCGTTTTGAGTGTGTTGCAAACTGACTGGCAGCACAGCAGTTGCAAACAGTTGGCTCCAGCTTGTACTGATGCATAGCATCATCATGGAACAATATTTAAAATGATTTCTCAACATATGCCTATTTGACCCTATAATTAAAAAGGGAAAAGTTAACAGCATACATGTGAAGTCTGTCAGGGGCCTTATATTATACACGCTGGTCTCAACTATGCTATTAGGTTGCCATGTTAAGTGGTCCATGCTTACGGAGCAAGTCAGAAAGATCTGAATGCACAAAAAAACAGACTCTTCAGTTTTTCTACTTAGAAACCAAGTGTTTTCACTATATTCAAAGTAATAGGACTTGTTCAGAAAAATCAGTGAATGATGGACTAGTGCCAAAGTGTAGTTTATAAGAAAGAGTTTGAATCAGTTTTCAAATGGGTCACCTGTAACAGCTGAGATGTTGAATCAGATTGTTATATTGCCACTAACTTTCATCACAAATTGGTAAAGAATTTCATGCCAAACCCCCTCATACTGAAAGGTTTCCTGGAGACTTTGTAAGTAGAAAATAATGTAATATTCTGTGTTCAGAAATGAAGAAACACAGGGAATCCAGTATCTGAGAGCTGTACCCAGGCTCACAAGATTCCTGTCATGGGGACAAGAGCCTCAGTTGGCCGCGATGGCCCTGTCCACTCGTATCATAGTGATTCCTTCTATTGAACAGCCACATACTTATGAACAGAACTGTCATCACCACTGACGGTACTAGACTCTTAGACGTACCAAAGTGCTGGCACTCATCTTGCCTGAGGTTTCTTTTGAACTGAAGAGAAACTCTCTTGTCCGTAGAAAGCTTCCTGAAAGGTGGATAAAGCACATTAAATTCACCACCTCTGATTGTCTCAGAAAGCTTCACCATAAAGCATAGACACCCTGAGCTCTCACTGCCTGTGAACTGGCAGGTCATCAGAAAATAGCATCTGCCACTGCAGATGAAGTCCAGGAGGAGAAAAGATACTATCGAGACAGCGGATTGTGTATCTCGAGAAAGTGAGGAAGACAACTTGAAAATTATAGCCTAGTGTGCTTGTTACATGGAGCCAAATAAAAATCAAAATTACTTTTGATTCCTGCATACTGCAGGAATTCAGAAAATGCACTGAGAAAAAAAGTCAGGAAATGCAGATATTTGTGGGATTGTAATGTCTATATGTGAATCAAGATGGTTTCCAAAATAATGTATTCCATTTGTAACACATCTGAATAATTACAAATAAGTTGACTTTCAATAGACATTCATATTCAATAAAAATTTAGTTTCTAAAATTAAACAAACTTTACTTTTCTGAGTGGGCCCCTTAATCTTCAAATTACACAATGAAATAGACCCATCACATCCAACCCTAAGAAAAGCCTGTGTGAGAGTAATCCTGCTCTCCCCCTTTGTAATGAGGTGGAAATTAACATGAAGGAGGCTACTCTGTGACAGACACTTAACAGTGCACTCTAGGACCTGTGGTGATACATTCCTGATGAGGAATCAACCTCACAAATGAATTACTTTTCTGCTAATTCATGTAAAGCCCAATCGAATAGTGAAAATTCTCTTAAATAAATATTTGATAAGTGAATCAAATTCGGGCATACTAAATTGCCAAACTATAATGGCTGCTGCCTTGATAAAAAGAATAATTACATTTAATGAATAAACCTGCCAAGTACTGATATGCAGAGTGGCACCTGCTCTTTGCTGCTGGCGTCTCCCCACAAATAGTAACTAAGTGTCACATACACCCCAATGTGCTGAGTACGGCACTCACAAAGCACATCACTTCCAGATAAAGGGACATACTTTGAACTTTATAGTTCCTACCTGGTGCTTTTTAGAAAAACAGTAAGAAGAAACCCCTGAAATAGTGAGCTCATGGATTTTCTTCATAGTACATTTCCAGTTACATAAATACGTATGGTCACAGGTAGCTATAGAAACACCCAGTTTGTCTAAACTAGGTTTGAACAGCTACACATGATAGAAAGTTTTTTATTTTTGTGGGGTCTGGGTGGGATATGTCCAAAAAGCCAAGCTGCCTGCATTTCCTACATTGAGGGCAGTTATCAGACTTGAAAGGGCCAAAGAATCACTCTGGGTCCTATGAAAATACAGACTCTGATTCACAGGCTGGGGAGAAGATGACAGTGAGCATTTCAAACAAACCCCCAGGAGACACAGGGCAGGGATTGCCATTGAGGAGCAGCCAGTAAGCAAGGCCATTTGGACAACTGTTCACTTAGGAGATTAAGTAGGATTCATGACCCACACAGAAAGCTAGGACTAGCATCCTGTCCCCATGCGTGTTCCTTCCCCTCTCTCTGCCCGAGTCTGTGGGGTTCCTGGACTTCCCAGTCTCTCCCCTAAAAAGCAGGGGATTTCAGAGCAATCTCCAGAGTAGGGCCCCTTTGTCTGCCCGAATCACCTCCTTGGTGAAGTCCCACTGGTGCTGTTTTCCACGTGGTTCATTGGTACCGGGTGCGTCAGTTCCCCTGTTCGCTGCTCCATTTCACATCTGTGATTCAGGAGTAACAGCAGTGCCTTCCCCGCCCACATCTCAGAATGAGTGTAAGAATCAGACGGACAGTGGAAGGAAAGAAGCAGGAAATACAGATGATAAAAAAAAAGAGAGAGAGAGAGCGAGGAAATTGTCATGCATAGACTCTGTTCCCATCTGTCATTTCAAAAAGCACATGCACCATGCTCCCTGAGCACAGCTCCCTGACCGCAGTGCTGCTCTGTAGTGCAGGGGCAATAGGAACAGGCCCAGGTCCCTTCTTGTGATACGAACATTTTTTAATTCCTCTTCTTCGGATAGGCCCTCAGAAATTGCTGAGGTACACATCCATTAAGACTTTCTCTTTTGCCCAATTAAGTTATTGAAAGGGTCTCCAAAACTGGGATTAAAAAAATAAATAGATTTGGAATTTGTGATTATCAAAGTCTTCATCTGAGTTAAATAAATATAAATACAGGTTTGGAGAAACTGAATCTCACTTAGATGCAGGAACAAGCTGCTGATGTGGAACTGCCACTGGCAAGGGAAGGAGAACCCAGAACACGGGCCCTGTTATGTAGTGCTTACGTTTAAACCTCCAAGAGCACAAAATCCCTTGAGTGGAACACTGTTCACTTTGAGGAATGCTGTCTTCAAGACATCTCACCCTGTCCCTGAGCTACATATGCGTGCACCCACACAGGCAGTCAGAAGCAAATAGATTTCCAGTGGAGCCCACCCACAGCGAAGACCCACGAAGGCTGTTGACTCAAATTAGAAGACAGGTCTCACTCTGCAAGAAATGACTGCCTTGCCTCCATGTAGAAGGACAATGTGCCTATAATCATCTGAGCACTGGTTCTACCTGGGTGTTCCCTGCAGCAGCTCAAACCTAGGGGAGACCTGGCACTTCTGCACCTCCCCAGCACAGCAAGGGTCCTTCTATGCTAGGCACTTTGGGTCATATCACAAACATACTTATGTCACCAGGAGTGTCCCCACATCCTCACTATGAACACTTTTGTGACATGGACTTTCCCCACTACCTTCCCCATCCAGCCTGAGGGTGCCCCCCCTCCAAATGACAGCACCCTATGGTTGGAGACACATTCTGATTCACTGTGTCTGGGTCTCTCTGCACACAGTGGTCAGTCTTCTTTCTCTTTTTGTCCACTTGGAGTTAAACACGCATATTCATGAACAGGTACAGGGAAGGCCCAGAAGTGTATCTAATCAATAATTAACTGAACTCTCCATGGGAAGCTCTACAGAGGTAGAGCTTGATACCTGACTCCCAGCTATTTCAACCTTCCCATCCAGTATTGGCTACATGGGGGGCTTGTTACTCAGGGAGATAGGAAGTTTGTGAATGAGTTTTATCATTACTTTCCAACTTGCTTGACTTGAAACTCTTCCTCTCTGCTCAGCCAAGTCCAATTCGGACAGGAATTTGAATGTATTCTGGTTAGAGACTGGCCCTTCCAACTGACCTAGAATTGAATAGCACTGTAAATTAGTTTCAAATTTCATAGTAGCACATCTTTCCTGCACACTGAGAAAGAGTGATGATCATCAGGAAATTCAAGTGCCAATATAGACATTTTAAAATTTAATCTGGTATGGATTTTAATAGTACCAGATATGCTTTACTTAATTGTTTTTGATAAGTGCTGTCTCCTTCATCACAGTCAGATCAATCATTTGGGAACACAATTGAAAAGACTAAATTTTAACACATTCTTTATTCCTATGAAAAACTTTTACCTGGGACATACATTTTTGTGGCATCTCTATACCACGAATTGTGGGCACATAGCTCCCTTCTTGTAAATGATGCATTTATGTTTTCAAAAGAACTTTAATATTTTCTTACTTAAACATGACAAATGTATCACTCCTTTAAGTTAGAGTCAAATGCACTGTTCATCGAGTTAGATTCCAAGATTTGTGACTTCCTAGTAAGACAATAGCCTGTTTCTTTCCTGCAAAGGCCTGTTCAGCCCTTCATCAGATCCTGAGTCTAAGCAGAGGTTTCAAGTTCTTAGTCACAAATGCAGTGATTCCACCTTGGAAGAATCCCTCAGTGATAACTACATGGCATCTCTCAGAGTGTCTGTAGTTGAAATATGATTTGTCTCCTATGGATGTAGACAAATAAGTGCTTAAAGGCTTAGAAGTTGTAAAGAAAGAAAAAGACAAGGAATCTCAGTGAACTCTGACCTTAATGCCCTGCCATGGGGAGATCTGGGACTTTTCTTTGGAAAATGGGCCTTTGCCTCACTGTTTCTTAACTTCTCATTTTATTCAATCTTTCTTTCTTTTTCTCTCTCTCTTCCTCTCTCACCCTCACTTTCTCTGTCTGTCTCTCTCCTGATTTGCCTGCTTAGGGACAGACAGGTAATGGAGAAGAAATTGAAAGGGAAAATACAGGGAAAATGTAAATGAAAAGAAGTTATTATAACTGTTATAATGAAGTGCCTTTCATTTAAATATAAGAATGTAACGCTGAAATGAACTTGTGATCCTGAAATGCATTTTTAATGAGTTTCCTTTTTATTTTGCTGCTTCAGTGGCATATTTTAAAGACCCTTTGAAAAAAGCCACATTAAAAACCCCACCAAATGCCACAACACGCAAAATTGGATATTGGTTTATTCCAAAACTGCTGATCAGGAAGAGTGGCTCTTCATCACAAAATGTTGCAGTCACTTTATTTAAATGAGTTTGAATTTGCATTGTGATGTGCCATTCTGATTTAGGGAAAAAAAATTAGATTTTCAGATCAAATTGACCCAGCCAGTGAAGCGTTAAGGAGCTGGCAGGTTTAGTCTGAAAGCCTCATGTTCTATCAAACCTGCAGCCGGTGGAAGTCACCGAGCCCCCGTGGGAAACAACTTTCTCGCTGCTGTTGTCGTCCTCTTGTCCCCACACTGAGTTTTGTTCTCACTGGCTCTCCTTTCCTCATCCCAGGGGAACGGCCTTTCCAGTGCAACCAGTGCGGGGCCTCCTTCACCCAGAAAGGCAACCTGCTGCGGCACATCAAGCTGCACTCCGGGGAGAAGCCCTTCAAGTGCCACCTCTGTAACTACGCCTGCCGCCGGAGGGATGCCCTCACCGGTCACCTGAGAACGCATTCTGGTAGGTCCCCTAGGTGCAGGCCAGGGATGTCTGGTACCCCGGGCAGGAGGAGCCTCCACTGCAGTGGTGTGAGGCCCTAGGTCATGTGTTATGTACTTGGGAGTTGTTGCTGGCTGCCTTCCCACCTGGCCCCGTACACAGTCCTTCATGGGCACTGGCTGCCATAATTTCAGCATAGGCCTTAATACCTCACTTTCTACTTTTCCCACTAAAACAGAGAAAATAAGCAGGGAAACCATAAATGCATGCACACACCACACACCAAAAAGTGTCAACTCAGGTAGCATGTTTCAGAAGAGGCCTCCTCATTCCATTTTTCCAGGTAAGTGGGATTTTTACAAAGATTTTGCCAGCTATATCTTCACCAGGTGCACTGCCCTAGAAGTTTCTGAATACACTTTTTGATGGTCGTGGCTAAGCCAAACTTATTTCTGTCTTACATGGAATATTTTAATAGCAATAGGGATAGTTTTCTTTGCAGAGTTGACACATCAAAGTGGCTTAGAACATAACCCCATTAGCCAAGGACATGCCTGCCCAGGTCCACGAATGACTTTCTTGTCAGAGACCAGTCAGGGCCTCAGCAGGAGAGAGAAGTTTGGGACTTTGACCAGATTTTAGATAGTACTATTTGTCTTTACATACATCCCAAATTATCTGGAGTCTCAGGTCAAGCATCAGTGTGTGACAGTTGTCCAAATACTCCCAACCTGTATCACACACTAAAGTCTTTATTTAGATTAGATCTGCTTCCTGAGACATCTTCCTGTGTGTTTCATTGTCTAGTAGCTCCATCCTCTTAAAAGTCAGAGAAAGGTTGTGTGTTGCTTGCCTACAGTGTGTCTCCACATGACACCATGGATTTCTTCCACATTGTCCAGTAGGGATATGTAATGTAGGCTTTGTGAACTGGAGGTTGATGGACTCTACCCTTGGAGAGTGTTTGGTCCCAATCAACCACTGCTTAGGCCATTTGCAGCAGCACTCTAGGCAGGTGCTATGGGGGCAGGGAGATGCCTCAGACCAGCTTTTCCCTGCTCTCCCAAGTAGGACAAGGAGGATCCTCCCCCAAAGAAGGTGGGGACATGTGTTCTTTGCAAAAGACTTACACGGTTGAGGCTAGCTCTTCCCAAATGTGATAAGTGTATTTCATGGTGCAGGTTTTAGATACCTCTCCTGTGTCCATCTCTTTGTCTCACATTTACTGAGCCCCTCAGGGTGCTCAGTCTCCAAGGGGCCGCAGGTGCACACAAGTAAAACACCAGCATCTCACAGGGGACATGGCAGAGCATCCAAGGGCCCAGTGGAGCAGAAGGCAGAGGTGGACAGTAGGTCTGGGTAGGAGAGAGAAAATTCCAGTAGGGGGAGGGCTTGAATACATGCTCAAGGCCCATTTCTGAGTTTCTTTAGGGGAGTTCTAAATGAGTGTGATTCTGCAGTGATCCTAGAAAGGAGTGTGTACAGGTTTTAGCAAGTACTGGCAACATCTTGGTCCTTCTGGTAAGTAGTCCCTGCGGGAAAGGGCATTCACTGAGACAGCTGCAGAGAGGGTGAGGAGTCCCGGGCTGTGAGCCATCTGCTCTCTGTTCCAACCTCCTTCCTATTAATAAGCATGCTGGAGGTTCCCAAAAAAGCTTGTAATCAGAAAAATTGTGATGATTTGAGCAAGCTTCTTAAAACCTGCTAAGGAAGGAGCAGTCCCCATTGGAGAAGTTGCTTCCCCTAACAAAGTGGGCAGATCAGGAGGGGTGCCAGTGGGGCTGCCATCTCCTCACCTGGAAGAGAACATCCTCAGTCTGGGGAGTAGTTTTTTGCAGGGGAATAGGGAGAACAGAAGGCTCTCCTGAGACTGGGACATGACTCCATGGCAGTGAGCACTTACAAGTGTTTACATGTGTTAGTAATGAGCATATGTGGACCTTCCTGGAGGTGAAGTGATGCTGACAAACAAGGCCCATTCATCTGCGTGTCACACAGTACTGCATTCTGTGCTACTGCTGCCAAGTGACCTAGGAGAAAGCAACTTCACATCTATTATTTGCAAGGGGTCATACAGGCACAGACACAGGTGACAGCAATATTGCACTCAGGTTTGTAGGAGGCACACCTTCCCAAGTCAGTGGAAAACACAGACTCATTCTGAGGCTGATAGCCAAGCATATCTTCAGCATCCTAGCATCACTCTCATTTGCAATACAAATATCTCCTGCATATCAGTCCTTAAAACTTAAGATGATGACTCTCTCTTTTCTCTCCTGTGAAATGAGGAAATAATACAGGGTTGTGTTATTCTGGCTCCATGCCTGCTTATTTCATTCAATAAATCTCTGAGTACTTATATATTACAGGTGGCAGACTTTGGACACTTTAATTCTCTTATGAATTCACTAATGAGTTGATGGAGAAAGCTATCCTAGATTCAGTGACACTGGTGACTCTACTGTCTGAAAGTAACGTTGGCACACAGTTCTTGAAAGGGAAAAAAGCAGTAATTTAGAGTCTTCAAAAAGATTTCAGAGGGCTGGGGTTGTGATTCAGTGGTAGAACATTTGCCTAGCACATGTAAGGCACTGGGTTTGATCTCTAGTACCACACAAAAAAACTAAATAAACAAAAAGATTTCACAGAACAAAATAACGGCAAAGCCTTTGTCTGGCAGACTCAAAAGGAGCCACAAACTATTCCCTTGTGGAATGGCCATGCCCCTCATTCTTTTGAAAGCAAGGATCATCCACATAGTTTTCCCTAGAAACTAGTGGTAACCAGAGGTTCCAGATGCCAACATATTAACTATAGATTTTGTAGAGTATAGAATTTATCCCATGCTCATATCAAGAGGAGTTGGGGGGATCAGGAGGGATAGAGGTGCAGTCCCCCTTTTCACTCCTTCTTTGAAAGTTGCAAGCTTATTAGAAGACTTTCTGCAGATATACTTCAGTTCAGTTGCTTACAGTGATCATATTTTTATATTCCAGAGTTAAAATCACTCATATACTCAGAAAAATGGATGTCTAGATACCATGCCATTTATACAGGAGGCAATTTTGATAATGTAATTCACCAATGGTATAGATTTTCCAGGAAAGGACATGGATTGGTTATCTGTATTCTATTAATTTCTAAGACAACATTCAATAAAATATGCAATTTTAGGCAACATTACATATTTCATCATTATTCCCTAGTGTTGAGGATACATCACTTTCTATAAAGATCCCCTTTATATCTACTAAATGTTCCCAAAGTCAAATTTTGGTTTCCATATTTCTCTTCTTAAATCGTAGCATCTTTTTGTCTAGGAAAATGATTTAATTAATATATACATTGGTTAAACCAGTTATCAAATAAATGTTCCTGAATACCTTGACATATGTTAAATCAAACATGAGAAGGAAGATCCTATCCTGACCTTAGAGTAGAAATTTATATTCCTTAAGGACTAAAGAAATTTTACATATTTTATTTTTTAATATCATATCTATTAAAGTCTTTAAATAGGCATGATGTGGTTTCCTTGATAGTCTTCTTTTCCTAAAATACCACTCAATAAAATCCAGAAAGGTCTAAACTCATTTCATAACAGCACTGCCCAGCACACTAGTTATTAACCATATGTAGTCTTCTAATTTTAGCAATATAAAATTAAACAAAATTAAAACTTCTGTCCTCTGTGTCACAAGCCAAACTTCAAACTTTCAATAGCCACATAGGCGGCTACCATATTCAGCAGTTCAGTGGCCACCATGTTTGACAGCCATGTAGAGCACATTTCCATAACCATGGATATGATGAACAGGGCTGGTCTAGAACCTACATTATCCTAATGCTTTTTTGGTGAGAAAACAGTTTTTCTATAAGCTCAGTTCATGGAAAATATAACATGTATAATATATCCTCATATAAAATATTTCATATTATATAATACAAGTTAAAATATATTTGCATTATATAAGAAAATGCAGTCTAGAAATAAAATGATCATTTCATTGAAGTATACATTTATCCAGTTTAGCCCCCTGTATTAGGTTCACCCTGGTCACATTAGATGTAGCCCCTATGTTGCACCAGACCTGGCCCGCAGCATACATTGGGACGAGAGGCCCTTCTCTGGGGGTAAATGTATAGGTTATCCAGCCTTCCTCATGTTTTTGTCCAGTTGTTTGGCATCAACATTATAACATTCCAATGGTTTGTTTTCTTCCAGTTAAAAGACAGGTGTCAGTGATTCGTGAAGAAGAGAATTTGATAGTCAATGAAATAGACAAATTAAGAAGAAACATGAGTCACATGAGTTCTTGGTACAGTCAAGTACTTCCCTGAACATTAGCATTTTTAAATTCAGTAACTTTTGACTGAGTCCATAATGCTTTTAGCTCTCAAGAATAGAATTTTTTTTTAACTTTTTTGGTAATAATTGTATTGCATGCATTGCCACGACACAGAAGGCCAGCATTTAATTGGGGTCTTGAACTCAATTGTGTTTTCTGCAGTTGGTAAGCCTCACAAATGTGGATATTGTGGCCGAAGCTATAAACAGCGAAGCTCTTTAGAGGAACATAAAGAGCGCTGCCACAACTACTTGGAAAGCATGGGCCTTCCAGGCACGCTGTACCCAGGTAAGCGCTGAAGCTCCGAGGCTGGGCATGATCTCTCTCCCTCCCAGCACTGTGCATGAATAGCCTTAGGAGCAGAGCTGCAGGCCTGCTCCCCACACTTCCCATCATGGCTGGGAGGGAACTTTTTGGCCAATAACATTACAGTTTCACTAGGAACATGTTCTTCTTCACCACTTCTCAGGTCTGACCAGATAGAGCTTGTCTTAAAACACCCTCCCTATTCAAATCTGTAGAAACACCTAAAACAGTAGTGGCCCATTAAAATTTTTGTTTTTTGGAGATGTTGATTTGTGTTGTTATATTTTTTTGTTTTTTGTGTTTTTGACTTCTTTTTTCAAATCTAGAGGCATGGACAGGGGCTGTAGATCAGTGATAAAGTGCTTGCCTAGCTATGCATGAGGTCCTGAGGTCAATCCTCAGCACTCCAAAAAAATGAAAGCACAGAAAAGTCTAAAATAATAATTGTTTTTTTGTACTTAGTAATTGAAACAAGATATGAAATCTGGTTTTAAATCTAGTTTTTTATTAAGTTAATCAAATATGGAATTCCAGGCTGTGATTTCAATCATAGGTTCAGATCATGGGCAGAGTATCCACACCTGCCAGAAATATGAAGGCAAAGTTTGTTGGAAGACCCTGACAGTCAGTAGTATTGAGGCTGTCAGGGGAGTCAAGGAAGTTGAATTTGTCTCCTGAACTATGTTCTGCATCTTGCGTAATGAGGTAACACTTGATTTGAGTCTTTAGATAATGCAAAGTGAAAGATGTAAGGAAAGTACTGACGAGGGCTGATTTACTCAGAGGAGTGGCAGTGTTATGAAAGATACTTTTCTGTCTTCATAAGAGATTAGAGATTTATAAATAGATCAAATGAAGTTAACCTCTTTCAAAACACTATTCATTTAGTAATCATAGGGTAAAAAATCAAATTAATGGTTGCAAATTTTCTAAGCCTCACTTGATGTTATGACAATTAGTTTATAAAAGAAAATTCATTAAAGTACACTTGGATTATTAATGGCAGATGAGAGCAGGATTTAAAAAATGGTCAGAAGTCCTAATAATCAATTCAGATTAGGTTTGGCATCAATAGGCAACATATCACATGGCAAGAGCCCTGGCTTCTGGCGTGAGCCCTCCTATCAGCTATGGATCTGGGACTCATGGTTGATTTCTCTGGGACTCGGTCTCCTCACCTGTGAAATGGAGAAATTCTATGGCGTTATCATTTATCTTTCTTCAAAGTCTAAGTTCAGGTTGGAAAGGCATTGAGAGTGAATGGAAAATTAGACACTGAATGTAAAATTAATAGTAACTTAATAGTAATTTGACAATTATCAATTTGTGGCCAGCCCCAAGATAGAAGACTGGAGGAGGAGAATATAAATTTTTTAATAAAATGTGAACACTCAGATACTTTATTTTTCTATAAAAAAAATTAATTTATTGGTCCTGGAAGCAAGTGGTCCTAATGATGTAATTTGTACTTTAGTGTTTATTAAGCCATTTTATATACTCAACAAATATTTACTGAGAAGTTATTAGCTACAATACCAAGGCCTATTGAACAAAATAATCTGACGTAGACATAGAGTTGAGAAGACAAAACTAATGGAAGAAACAGACCCAGTGCATAGTTTTGTCTGTTTCCTTCACCCTTTTCATTGCTAAAGAAACAAGTTATCACCTACAGCAGCCTGTGAGCTTTTCTTAGGAGAGAAGCCTCAGTCACGAGACCCAGGATTGAGTTTCATTGCTGAATTTGTTTCTTAATACAATCCGGATATGTTAGTCAACTTTCCGTTGCTGTGGCAAAACACTTAAGAAAATCAGCTAGCTGAGAGGAGGAAAGATTTATTTTGGTTCACTGTTTCAGAGGTTTCAGTCCATGGTCATTTTGCCCCTGTTGCTTTGGGCCCATGATGAGACCAAACATCATGGCAGAGGACACGTGGTATAGCAGAGCTGCCCACCTCATGGCAACCAGGGAACTTGAAGATAGAGGGAAGGGCTGGGGACAAGATATAACCTTCAAGGGCACACCCTGCCACCCTCAGTGACCTGCTTCCTCCAACTAGGCTCCAACTTTTAAAGTTTTTGCCATCTCCCAATAGCTTCACCAGCTGGGGACCAAGCCTTCCAGACATGAGCCTTTGGGAAACATTCCAAACCACAACACCAGGCCTCATCTTTTAAATGTGAATGATAGTGCCTGCCTGGTCATCCTCAGAGCAGTGTCCTGAAAGAATAAATAGACCTGAGAACAGGCAGCCTAGATGTACATCCTGGACTTAACAAAGAAATTGAGGTCTTTGATGGATGCATACCTGCAACTTCATTCTCCTTTGATGTCTTTGTCAGTAAGCTGGTGTGCCAGTGATAGCTATTTCATTTTTCCTTGTGGTGAGAATCAGTTTTACCCTAAAATGTTAATCTGTTCCCATTGGTTGTCAGGCAATTAGGAACACTACAGCAACATCTCCATGTCCTTATTCTCAATAGGTGTGAAGGCTTCTCTAGCAAGATGCAGTCATCTGACCTCAGTGTGGCCACAGACAGAGCCAGGTGTGCTAGCAGTTTATGACATTGAGTTCTTCCTGCCTCTTGTCAAAAATGTGCAGCATGATTTAAATACCTTTAGCTCATGTGTATGTTAGCTTTCTTACACTATGTCAAATATAGTATCCAAAATAATCACCTTACAAAGAGAAACATTTGGGTCTCACATTTTTGGAGCTTCCAATCAGTGATTGGTTGGCCCCATGCTTTGGACCTGTGGCAAGGTAGTACATCATGACATGAGCATGTGGTAGAGTATAACTGCTTTTATCCTGAGCCAAGGAGCAGGGAAGTAAGGGGCTGGAGCCCCCACAGTGCCCTTCGAGGGCATGTCCCCAGTGACCTGAGGCTCACTGAAGATCCCACCTCTCAAAAGTTCTACTACCTCCCACCAGAGTCATTCTGGGGACTAACCCTTTAACAGTGTGCCTTTGAGCAGCCTTATTTTACCATTGTTGACACCTAGCCCTTGTAGGTATACAGTAAGTGCTGGTTTAAGGAACTTGCAGCATTGAGAGGATCAATTAAAAGAACTTTCATGAAAGTGAAATGCTAGACTATGTGTGGGGCTGGTAGGGAAGGAAGGTCCCTGGGTCTTAAGCATGTCAGCTGTGCACTGTGCTGTGCTAGTTGAACCTGCACCTTCTTACCCCTCTCCTATCCTCCACATCCCTCAGAGAGCAGCCCTCATCAGTGCTCATAGGGACTGTTGAGTAATCTTTTGGCTCCCCATCCCCTTTTCAGTTGGGTCCATTAAATAAATGCAATGCCTATTTTAAAGAATATAGAGAAGGATTTATTTTTCTGACTATAATTTTTCTTAGTAAAAGACTTTTGGTCACCTGTTGCAATTTCCTAATATCTTTATGGAAAAAATAAGTCTTTCTTGAGTCTCAGGTATGCAAATTGAGGAGTAAATAAGGATGATGTAGCCAGAAATTCTGGAGATTTGAGTTCACATTTTCCCTTACTGTGGTCAACTCTGGGGGTCAAAGCCTGTGGTATGGTGGGGAGAAATCCCATGTGAGATGTGAGGGCAATGCAGACAGGCCACTGGGCCTGTTTTACAGAGGAGAGTCATTTAAATGATCACGTTAGTTAAATAGATATAACCAGTAGCATTGGAGTTTATGGATTTATGTATATCCTTCCTATAAATTGGGGTGTGGGCTATATACCTTGGCCTATTTGATTAGAAACACAGATATTCACTGTTAGAAAATTAAATACATCAGCAATAGCATCCAAAATGTGGGTTTTTGAAGTAGTGTTCATAATATCAATAAAGAAACAAATTATTTAGGAATCCTCATAGCAGGCAGAGTGAAGAAGGTGACCAAACCACACCAAAGCAAGAAAGAATGTGGAAGATTGAAGAGGGACAGTAGTGTGGACACTATCCATGGACATCCTCCCAAATAAAGGCATGGTTTTAATGTAAAATTTCTTTGTAAATCTTGTCAGAATTAGGTAACCACATATGAATTTGGAAAAATCAATGAGAATTGGCAAGTCTAGCATTATATGAAAATGTGGCTATAATGTGTGGAACTCTTTAATGAATATGCAGATAAATCAATATTAGAAATGGATACACCTAAAGACCTTGTGATAATCAACACAAAGTATCTGAGAAGGAGCAGAAAGCAGAATGGGTGTTGGAGGAATTGATTAGATATATGGAAGGTGGTCAGTTTACATTTTCACTCCTTAAACACTAGGATAAATTTCAGGAACATGAGAGAGATATTTCAGAAATCCTAGCCGTAAAAACTAGAAGTCAGTATTGATGCAGTTATATAGGATGCAAAGCTGTATCTTTAATTATGAAAAGAGGTAATATAGATAAATAGAGATTGACTAGAAAAAGCCTTCTTTTGCAGTTGCCTTCATGATCTCTATTTTCACAATGTGCAGATGTTATTTTACTATCAGGAGTTGGCTCTGTGTTCAGGGATAAGGCGCTCAGGATTCTGCCCCCACCTTGACAAGATATGCCATGGGATCCCAAGTGGCCACGTTCCTACGTCTCAGTTCTCTGTGCGAGTCAGTGGAGTTAGAGTCCTAGGTCTTTTCTATATCTGAAAGTTCTTTGATTCTCAGAGGGCTGTTGTTAGAATGGATTGAGGTTGTGGATTTGTATTTTGAAAGGTTAGAAGGACTGTTTACAGGGACACAGTTCCCTAATCTAGGCCCAGCTCTGGGTGATGGTGGTGGTACTTGTTCTTTTGGTCTTGGGGATGAGGTGTGGTCATAGGAAGGAGCATGAGCAGGTGACTTGTCATTGACATGGCTATAGCCTAGTCTGTGTCTGTCTGGCAGGGTTGCTGGGAAGATTAGTCATAATCTCGAGAAACAACCTGGCTCTCATAGTCACTTAACAAATGTCAGATGTTAACACTGGACACAATAGACTCCTTTGAACCTAAGCCTTTCTAAACTGGCCTCTCTAACTGTCTTTGACTTTAGTCATTAAAGAAGAAACTAATCACAGTGAGATGGCAGAAGACCTGTGCAAGATAGGATCAGAGAGATCCCTCGTGCTGGACAGAATAGCAAGTAACGTCGCCAGACGTAAGAGCTCTATGCCTCAGAAATTCCTTGGTAAGAGTTAAAATATTTGCTGTCTCTTAAAAAACAATTATGTGGGTAACATAGATTCAAGAGAAAATTAGTTGAGGTAGAAGAAAGGGAAAAACATTTTTTAAAAAGCAAAAAGTGGTAAGCTTAATATAACTTAAATATCTTAGAATTTCTTTCCAATAAGTTTCTTTATATTGACCTCCTTTCTTCCACCAGTTTTTCTTAGATGCAATTTTGCAAGCATCTGGGGCCCTTGGTGTGATCTGTCATTGGCCACTGTCTCTCTGAGGGTGGCCAGATTAGTATGCCTGGGATCAAGATCCTGGAGGCCCATCATACAGTGAGGCACCCTCATGCCTGACCACTCTCTCTGAGCTTCAGATTCCCACTTTTCACAAGAAGCCCATAACAATTCCCTTCTGGGGGACCATGAGAGTTAATAAGAGGAATCATACAGCAGCTGGCCCCTGACTGGTGCCTAGCGAAGGGGAGACACAGCTAGGACTATTATTTTGAGCATTCATTCCTTATGAGGAATAAATATGCAGAGTGAGGCCCCTCTTCCTTGAGAAGCTATTGCCTAGTGTAGATGATAGAAAGATATATCCAAACCTGTAATGCAGGCCAGATGCTGGAAGGGCAAGGAGGACATTTAGGCAGGTGTCCAAGTGGCATTAATTAGGATCAGGGACCAACCTAAGGTCAGTTCAGGGCCACTCTTTAACCTTGTGGCCTCAGAAAATTACTCAGCCTCCCCAAGCCTTGGTTCTATCTTTATGTGACTCACAGGGTTATTGTGAACATAGCATGACCCCAAGGACTTGAGAAGGCTTAGAAGTCCTCACTGTGAAGGTAAGCTATTATCCTGGAAAGAGTCATGTCCAGGAAAGAGGACCAGTAGAAACTTCATGAAGCTGAGAGGGATTTGAGAGAGAAGTTGGAAAAGTCAGGCAGGGTTCTAGAAAGACAGATAAAAGTAAGGAAATGGCAGTGGTGGAGGGAGCAGGAGTAGGGCTCATTGGTCATGATGGAGGAGGAGACATGTTTCTGCCTTAGCTCATGTACCCACCAGGAAGCAATGAAAGTGAAGTTGCCATGTGATGAATGGCCTTTGCATGCCAAGGTGAGAGATACATCCTCATTCCAAAGGCAGGAAAATCATGGGTGTGTTTTTCATGGGAGCAACAGCTTGAGAAGGAGAGACAGCAAGGGCAGGAAATAGATTAGAAAAGGGAAAGTGACGGAGTAATGGCATCAACTGAGAGAGGAAGGAGGTTTGGTGAAAGGAATGGAAGATAAGGGCAGGGATTTGGTAAAGGAAATAATGGGTTTCACTGGCTAGAGTAGAGTAGTATACCATTTGCAGACAAGATAAATTCAGGCTCTAAAATAAGAGGAAATTCTGATTTTGATATGCTAATTGTCAAAGGTCTTGTGCAGTGGATGGCACATGGGAAATTGGTGCTAAGAGAGGGGATGGAGCTAGAAGAGTAGTTAATGAGGCCTGGGACCCCAGAGAGCACCTGCAGGAAGGGAAAAAGGACTGAGGGGAGGTCAAATTCTTGGGCATTAGCCTCCCTCTTGCAACTTCAAATAGGGTTCCATTTTATTTCAGGGAGCACTGGGATTGAACTCAGGGGCACTCGACCACTGAGCCACATCCACAGTCCTATTTTGTGTTTTATTTAGAGACAGAGTCTCACTGAGTTGCTTAGGGCTTGCTTTTGCTGAGGCTGGCTTTGAACTCAAGATCCTCCTGCCTCAGCCTCCCAAGGCTCTGGGATTACAGGAGTGTGCCACTGAGCCCAGCTTAGGGTTCCATTTTGGTCTGTTGATTAAACAGAGGTTTGTCATAGATAGGAGGTTGTGAGAACAGGGCAAGAATGTGTTCAGTTTAAAATAAGTAAATGAATAAAGCTACTACCTAGAGACACCTTGTGATGTGATGTAATTGTGAGCTTTATGACCATGAGAGCAAGGTAGACTCTCCATTTCTTGAGCAGAGTAGGAGCAAGGTCCTGAGCTGAGGTAAGTTATTAGAATAAATCAGATTTCTGGTAGCAACAAGTGCAGGTCCTCAGCTCCTTCTCTAGGCAGGCAGCATCCACTGGGAGGCTCCTGACATAGGGAGTGAGTGAGGGTTTGATGGAGCAACCTGGAAGATGGCGAGAGAGGAAGCAGCAAGTGTGTTCAAGGGTTGTGAAGAGTTACTGACCTGGGAAGTAGAATGTGACTTCCTCTTCAAATTGGGGACCTGGAGAATGCCATATGCTCTGATAAGTGCAGATCTGCAGTCCCCTTCCACTTTTGGAGATGTCAAACCAATGGGAACATCTATGAAAATCTGCCATAGTCACTCCAGTAGACCAGTGTGGATGTTGTCTTGATTCACATGCCTCTCTGTTAAAAGGCAAAAAAAAAAAAAAAAACAAAAAACAAAAAACAACAACAACAACAAAACAAGACCAAAAAGAAGAAGAAACAAAACAAAATAGTGCTCCAAGGGAGCAAAGCTCAGATGAGAGTGAAGTCTTCAGGGGAGAGGTTAACACAGGAGGAAGAAGCATCATGGGAGCAGCTGGACCAGGAGAGCAGAAGCAGAGTCGGAAGGAAGGCATCACAGCAGCTCTGGGTTCTGTTTCCCTGGGACTTGGTGATTGGCAGTTCAAGTCTGAAACTGTGCTTCTTGCTGCCCTACAATGCCTGCCTTATTTTGACTTAAATTTGATGGCATTGCCATCAACTATTCCTAATTTGTCACTGATTCTCCATCTCTAAAATTAAAAGAGAGACAGATCTCAAAGGCCCCTTCTTCATCTCTGGAATGCTGTTTCTACTTCAGGTAAACTGAGAAGGAGAGTAGGAAACCAGCAATTTATTACCTGCTGATCCAGCAATTTCCTGCAGTTGAAAGAGCTCTGATCCAGCTGCTCCTGGGTGTAGCTATGGCTTTGCTTGTCAGGTGACCTTAAGCTGGTCTTGAACAGCTCTAAACTTGGAGTCACCATCTCTGAAATGGGTTGGATCTGTATCCCTTCCTCCTTCCTGTAGCTGTTCTGAGGATCATAAGGGATACTAGATGTGGCAGTGCTTTCAACATCAAAATGTTAAGATGGTATATTTTCATGTTGAATATTACTCAGAATGGTAAAGTTTAACTTATTGATACAGGAGCTATGACTAAAAATTTCAAATCAAATCTTGGCAGAGTATAAGTATTTGCTTTGCTGGCAACATGCCTCACTATTATATACATCAAAGATCTTGCCCTCTAAGATCATCTGAAATGGTCAATAAGATCAATGAATCCAGTGAGGAATGGTTTATATTAAATAGTGATGCTCATTCTCCCTTTCTCTCTCTCCCTCTCCCTCTCTCCCTCTCTCTCTCTCCCTCTCTCTCTCTCTCTCCCTCTCTCTCTCTCTCTCTCTTAATCTGCATGGAGATTGGGATGAGAACATTTTTAAAATGCAAGATCACAATATTCCTGCGCTAACCTTTATAACTATCTTGGTATATTTTCTTTTTTATAAGAAGAAGACACACCCTGTTGTATTATTTAAATGATACATGGTTAAAGTAAAAGATTTTTTTATGTAAATATTAATGTCTTTAAATCACCACAAAACCCAACATCCATATATTACCAATATTGAATATTTTTCTGTTACCTGTATATGAGTCAATAAGGTGATGAATAGGTGGATCAAGATAGATGTGAAATAAATACTTTCATAAAGATTCAATCATGTTAGAAACATTTTAAATTTAAGAGATGATAAAGAACCCAAATAAAACTGGAGGACTGACTGATCTTCAATTAAATAATCATATGGGAATATCATTTTTTAAAGGATAACTTCAAGATGAAAATATTTATTATGGCTGGGCACAGGGCTGCACACTTCTAATCCCAGCAACTTGGGAGGCTGAGACAGGAGGATCACAAGTTTGACACCAGCCTGGGCAACTTAGCAAGATCCTGTATCTAAATAAAAAATAGAAAAGGGCAGGGGATATGGCTCAGTAGAGCACTCTTATGTTCAGTCCCCAGTACTATGTGTGTGTGTTTGAGTGTGTGTGTGTGTGTGTGTGTGTGTGTGCCTATATATATATGTAATAACTTTAAGAGCATGGATTCATTTTTCAATCCACTTGTAACAATGGAAGCATTGTCTACTGGCTCATTTCTTTGAAATATAAGGATATTTATCTAGTTTCCAATGTTCACAGTTATATTATTGTTTTTACATTATCCAACTTCAAAATATTCACATTCTACTCTGAAGTCATTATTGACATAGTAGTTCAGCTACTTATTACCATTTGAATATTTAAATAGATTCAAGAATCAGGTCCAGTCCTTTTACCACTATTTCTCTTTGTTTTGGTTAATCTCTTCATGGAGCACACTTGACATTCAACCAACCTTTCGGGAAAGGTTCCATAGGTGTTCCATTCCCTCCGTCACTGTGTGTGTGAGAATGTCTGCCTGTCATCTCTGTACGAGTACAGCATCCTGAGGGACCTTGGTGGCTCTTCCTTTTTTCTTGGGTGACTCTTCCTCTTTTCTCTGAGAATTCTAGATTCTGCCATGTTGACATTACTTGTTGATTGTTGCTACAGAGATATCTAAGTCTGGTGTACTTTTTTCTTCATGATGATTTCCATTTTTTTCCCTTAATCCCTTGAGAGTTCTTTCTTTAACCCTAAAGTCATATGCCATAACTGGGATGCATCCTAATGTTTCACATCCAACTAAAAATTTTGTACCATTTTAATTTGAAGTTCCTTTTTTCTCTCTTTATTTCTTCACAATACATTTTTATGTATCCTTTATGTTTATTTGTTATGATCTCTAGTTAGATATTCTAGTTATCCACATATTGGGTCATTTGTCTTCCATATCTGTTAGTATGTCCTTAAGTTTTATTTTTATTTCTTTGTCTTTTAAATATTTATTCACAGTTTTTACCTTATGTTTTCCCTCCAAGTCAATAATTCAATTTTTAGTACATTTTGTTCTATTACTTGCTGTTTTTTATTCATATACTGAATAAGTAATAATATTGTTTTGGACCTCACTGTCCAAATCTGAAATCCCTTCATTTTATCCCTGTTTTCCTTTCATTCTTTCCCTTTGTCCTTTTATGCTGTTCATTTTGAATCTTAAAACAGAATTTTTAAAAATTGAGTCCATGTCATGAAGCAATTATGAGGTATTTTATCTCCTTGAATTAGGTTTTTGTTCCCTAGGATGGACTAAATTGGTTTGTTTTACTTTCTTTCCTTGTATTGCTAGAAAATATTTTCATAGTAACCCTGATACTTCTTTTCATCCTGCTTATTCTACCCTGATATAGCTTGATTGATGTTTCAACATTCTTCCCATTGTATCTGAGACATTTTTTTTCCCTTTGAGAGCTATTGACATTTTTAAATCCTGAAAAAATGCCAAGGATGGGGTTGGGGGAGTTCAGGTGAGGCAAAGTGCTGCCTTTGTTAGAAGATATTCCCTTTGCTCACTCTTTCTTATTTTGAGATCTGGTTAAATTCCCTAAACCAGCAGCACTACAGTGCTTCCTGTCCCCATAGCGGACACTTTAGGGGCTTTGGGCCATCTTCTCCAGCAGCCCCAATCATTAATGCCCTCATTCTGTACAAGGGAACCAGCCTTTCTGTTTACTTCTCCAGTGTCATCTGGTTCTTGCAACAGATGATTCAGCTGCTCTTGATCAGAAGAGGAAGGGATGCTTATTTGAATCATTTCTGTGTAAATATGAGGATATTAGGGAAAATGTTGAACATGTGGTTTTATTCATACCTAGATGTTTTGGAAATGAGATTAGCAGCCAAGCTTTTCCTCTATCTCATACAAGAATTTTGTTGCTTTCCTTGGAGAGAGATCATTGTTGATGAATTTCTTTGGTTTTTATTTTTTCATTGTGTTGGATATTAAGGAAGAGTAATTCCATGGGTAGTTTCAATATTCCGTGATATCTGGAATATAGGTTTGTTTTTTTTCTATACCCATTTTTCGTTGATACCAAGTTTTTAAAACAACAGACTTCAGTGGTAACTTAGGAAACCACAGAACCATGAGTGGGGAGAAGCAGGATGTTTCCATGAGAAAGCATCAGTTATGGTGTGGCTACACACTTATGTTTAGCAGGATTGAGTACCAAGTTTACCCCCCTCCTCTCTTTGTCAAAATTTGGTAGAGGTAGACTTGGGTACAAACTAGAGTAAGTTCATTCCGTTCTGGAGTTAGTGGAACAAGACATATAGAACCTTAACACAAAAACAAGTGATGTGCATGCCTTCAGGACTGCTATGCAATTATGTCCAACCTTGGATGAAGAGAAAGAGGAGATGATTAAAAACCCAAATAAAACTGGAGGACTGACTTATCTTCAATTAAGTAGTCATATGGGAATATCATATTTTAAAGGATTACTAATCCAAGCTCTTAAAGTTATTACACACACACACACACACACACACACACTCAAACACACACACATTTTTTTGTCCAGTTTCTGAGAGATAGTCACTGGCCACAGACAAGTTTTCTTTCTATAGGATCCCATTGTATGTTATCAGGTCATGTGCCACTTCTGGCCACCATAGATGATAACAAATGAAACCAAGTTGTTACATGATGCATGTCCATTAAGAATAAGGAATGCAACCCAAAGAGACTTCTCAGTATGATGGTGCATATATTCCTGGTCAATCATTAATTAACAGTCTGTCAACAGTCACAGACTGTTTAAAGAACTATTAGTAAATTTACAAGCTAGTAAGCCATAGCTCAGGTGAAGGTGAGGACCACAGGTAAAGTGGGGGGCATATTGGGATCCTACTTTGCCACCACCCTCACTGGCCACCATTACCCATAACCCAGACTCTGAAGAGAGTTCTGGTCACTACCTCAGTGACTAGAAAGACCACTTCTTCCTTTAAACCCTTCAGTAGCTTCTGTGTTTCTTTGGATGGTCTCTACTTTGTCTAGCAGAGCCTAACTCTCCTGCCTACCACTCTGTTACTACCCCTGCTCCCAGGACTCTGGCCCCCAACCTTCACCGAGTCTCTTCAAAGCTCCAGGCCCCTTCTTTCCTCCCTTCTCTCTGGCTATGCCAGTGCCAAGACACAAGAGCTCACTCAGCTGGCTGTCTTTTATGAGATAAGAATCCTGAGTTAGCCAGACAAGGTAGTGCATGCCTGTGATCCCAGCAACTTGGAAGCTGAGGCAGGAGGATCGCGAGTTCAAAACTAGCCTCAGCAACTTAGTGAGGCTTATAGCAACTCAGTGAGACCCTGTCTCTAATAAATTATAAAAAGAGCTGGGGATGTGGCTTGATGGTTAAATGCCCCTGGATTCAATCCCTGGTACCAAAAGAAAAAAGAAAAAAAAAAAAAGGAATCCTGAGTTATACTTGCATAGCAAGCCTTTTTTTAGGGATGAATTATTTGTACCATCATGCTTTAATGTGTATGCCACTTGCTCCCTGTGTGCTGCTGAGGACAGGGAACATTTTCACTTCCTCACCTTTCGTCCCTACTGGGCAACCAGATGTGTTAAAGAAAGGAAAGAGAATGAAGAATAAAATGCAGAGAACTCAGACATTGCCACAAGTGGCCTCATGTGATCTGACTTACTCATTTATCATCACTGGAAATAACCCAAGTCAGTGGTCCTGGCAGTAGGAGTGCAAAATTGTTGCTTTAATCAGTGAATTGGCTAATTAAGCCATGATTTCATACTGGACTTAGAAAACAATATATTGAAAAAGTGTATCTTTAATTTTACTTCATTATTAGAATCTGTACTCCAAAGCTTATTACATAAAGCCAAATCTAGTCTCAGATTGCAGTTACCAGGGGAAGTGAGCTTGCGTTGGTCAGTTCCCCATCATTATCATGAAATACTTGAGATAATCAAGTTATAAAGAAAAACATTTTATTTTGGCCCACAGTTTTAGAGGTTCTGTTTCATGACTGATTGGCCCTCCTGCTTTTGGCCTATGGTGAGGTAGCACATCATGACAGGAGCACATGGTAGAGAAAATTCACTCACCTCATGACCAGGAAGCAAAAGAAAAGGAGAGGAGAGGGCTGGGATTCCTCTCTTCCTTTCAAGGGCATGCCAGTGGTCTGTGGTTCTCCTAATAGGCTCCACATCTTTTTTTGTTGGCAGGGGGCATCCAGCGATTGATCTCAAGGGCACTCAACCACTGAGTCACATCCCCAGCCCTATTTTGTATTTTTTTTTTAGAGACAGGGTCTCACTGAGTTGCTTAGGACCTCATTTTTGTTGAGGCTGGCTTTGGACTCAAGATCCAAGCAGCTGGGATTACAGGAGTGCACCACTGGCCAGGCTAGGCTCTACCTCTTAAATGTGTACCCAGCTCCCAATAATGCCACACTGGGGACTAAGCCTTTAATACATGGGCCTTTGGGGACATTCAAGATCCGAGCTATAACAGAGTTCATCTACTCCTACAAACTAATATGAGATCATAAGTTCCTAGAGGCCAAGGCCCAGTTCTCAGCAGTAGTTCCCTGTACATCAGGTGTGCTCAGTATATTTTCAAAGAATAAATGAAAGACATGCCATTCTCCCCTGCAACTTCCTCAGTTCACCTCTTACTTTCTACCACATGTTTCTGCTGAGCACTGTTTCAGTGCTGCTGACCATGAAACAGGAAGGATGCAGAGAATGATTAGTCTTAAGTATCCTTTCTACTCTCATCACAGGTTGGAGCCCACTTTCCTTTGTGTTATTTATAAAACTTTATTGTAAAAAATATACACTGTATTTGATTACATTTTATTCTAGATTATTAAAGTTATGAATTTAATATGCATAATACTATTTTAAATAAATATTGCATATTATGAATAAATCATAATATGTATTTTAAACACATTTATGATGAAGTTATTATAAATTACTTAGAATTATCTACTAAAGATACATCATTAAAAGACCACTTTTAAATTAAATATCATGTTTAATTTTAGGTTTAATGAAAGACACAAGTATTAGTTTAGTGTATTGAAAAGTACAGTTTAAATTGACACAGATAATCTTTGGTTCCTTTATTCATTTATGGATTTATCCAGCCAGATTTCTTTAAGGGCCTACTGTGGTAGGACCCTGTGGGAGATGTCCACCAGGCAAACGCCTCAGCCTCCCCTCCTTTGCTGGTGCTGGTGTGTTTTGCCTGGTCTAGCCGGGTGGTCCACCCTCCCCACACTCCCAGTGTAGCTTTCACTCACTGTCACCTACTTCCCACAGGGGAAAAGTGCCTGTCGGAAATGCCCTACGATAGCAGCACCAGCTACGAGAAGGAGAACGAAATGATGACATCCCATGTGATGGACCAGGCCATCAACAATGCCATCAACTACCTGGGGGCCGAGTCCTTGCGCCCCCTGGTACAGACGCCTCCGGGGGGCTCTGAGGTGGTCCCAGTCATCAGCCCCATGTACCAACTGCACAAGCCCCCTTCAGAGGGCCCCCCAAGGTCTAACCACTCTGCTCAGGACAGTGCAGTGGAGAACTTGCTGCTGCTGTCCAAGGCCAAGTCGGCATCCTCAGAGCGGGAGGCCTCCCCGAGCAACAGCTGTCAAGACTCGACGGACACCGAAAGCAACACGGAGGAGCAGCGCGGTGGCCTCATCTACCTGACCAACCACATCACCCCGCACGCCCGCAATGGCCTGGCCCTCAAGGAGGAGCAGCGGGCCTATGAGGTGCTGCGGGCGGCCTCCGAGAACTCGCAGGATGCCTTCCGCGTGGTCAGCACCAGCGGTGAGCAGGTGAAGGTGTACAAGTGCGAACACTGCAGGGTGCTCTTCTTGGATCATGTCATGTACACCATCCACATGGGCTGCCACGGCTTTCGCGATCCCTTCGAGTGCAACATGTGCGGCTACCACAGCCAGGACAGGTACGAATTCTCCTCCCACATCACGCGGGGGGAGCACCGTTTCCACATGAGCTAAAGCTGCAGCCCACCCCACCCCCAAAGCACAAGGACTGCCGCCTTCACCCACCCTCCGGCTAGTAGCATGGGCCTCATGGACCCTGTAATGTTGGGTGTGAATTTTTAGGTGGCTTTTTTTTTCTTCTTCAGTTGGTTTATTGGGATTTGATTTGCTTTTGGAAACAAGATTTTTATTGTTAGAGGCAGGACTGCATCAGGAGCATTCAGAACTGCTATCTTCCTAGAGGTTTCTGTAGACTGCTAGCTAAAATTCCCTTACCTGTGGCTTCCTAGCATCCCCCTTCTAAAATTAGTCTGGATTTTCAGAGAGTTAAATAAAACAAGCCAGTGCTTGGGAAGGAGCGTGGCACCAGTCCCTGTGCTCAGCACCGAAGTTCACACACCCAGGTGTAATCCAAGTCCCCAGAAGCAGTGAGTAGAATGGGAGAGGTGTGGCCATCTCAGCAAGCTCTGCAAGGTGAGCAGCAGGACCAGCAACCCATGGTGAGGCCAAAGACGTGGACCACCAGCATCCAGAGCAGAAAGACTACACTTCATAAAAGATAATATTGTCATATTCCACACAAGAAAATAAATCAGGGAAGGTGCTGGGCTTCCCTGTGCAAAGAGAGGGGAGAAGGATTGGAGAGCCTTTTACATTGCTTCTCATCTTTTGAGGTTTGAAATGTTGCCCAGATGATAGGGAGCTTCTTGAGGCTTGGTGCCAGGTGGGATGAACTCAGTGTCCCTGTGGGCAGATCTTGGGATCCCTAACCTCTGCTTTGTCATCCTCCATACCTGTAATAGCCTCAAGCCCTGTCACTACATTTTTAAACACCTGTCTTGAAATTTGGACCTTAATTCTTTTTTAACTTCCCAAACAGTAAAATTCCTCAGAAACCAAAGCTTTCTTCCTTTTTCTGCGTAGCTATTTCTTATGAGGGCTGGTTCTCCCTAAGACCAGAGCCTATTATACTTCCAAAGCCCAGTTCTAATCCTTTTTTTCAATTAAGTCCATATTCTTGTTTGTAATAGCAGACCTGGATTTCTTAATGTTGGTAAATTTCTTTCCCTTCCTTCACTATATATTTCTCTGGTTTGAAAACCCATTAAATGGTGATTTAGAATGACCGTTCATTTTTAGATCAATGAGAAATGTGGAACCCAGCATCCCAAATGTTAACACACTGAACTCACCTGTTAAAAACTGTATGTTCAAATATTCTGAAGCTCTCTACCACAAAGGCAAAGTACTATGATATGCCCACATGTAAATATGACACATGGCTCTTCACCCTTATCCCAGTAGGGTATTGATAAATATTGGGCAATCATGTGATCAGTTCGGGCTCCCAGAATAACACTCATCGGGTCTTACAGGACAGAGGCAAGTAGTGCTGGAGGTGAGAACCCAACCACCCATGCTAAGGTATGGATGCCTGCCAAAGCCCAAGTAAGATGTTTGGGAATTCTAATCTCAACCAGGAAGGGTCTTCCTCAAGATTAATCATATCATTAAAGTCATTGCTCTCCACCACCTCAGCTAAAGAAAAAAAATACAATTTTAAATGTTTACAGTACTTGTCTTCACCAGAACTATCCAAAGTTCCCATAAACTTGTAGAAATAGAGGGGAAATTGTATGTTAGCAACTCAGCATTTAGTCGAATCCAGCCTTCTTAGTTCTTAGCCCCACTGACATTTTAGGCTGAATAAACACTGGTCCTGTGCATTGTAGAATATTTAGCAGCATCCCTGGTCACTGCCTAGTAGATGCCAGCAGTACCTGCAGTTGACAGTGACAAATGTCTCTAGACATTTCCAAGTGATCCACTGGGGGGAAAAATCACCTTTAATTGGGAAACACTGATCTAAATGAATTCTAAACCAGTTGAAGGTCTGGGCAGCTTTCCAAAGATAAAAAGCACTTTGAAGACTTTTCCCAGTCAGCAGTCTCAAGCCGGACTTGTGCTCCTTTGGAATGATTATAAATTCTATAAATGAATTATTCCCTTTCAGTGTTCACAAATATACTTCCTCATGTGCACTTGAGTTTCATTGAAGGAACAGAGTTCACAAAGATGTCATTCTTGAATCATGGATTTCTTTGCTTCCAGAACAGTGTGACATTTTGAAACTGGAAATAAACAAAATTGTAATTGTAATAATTTAGTCTCTGCTACACCAAGGCACTGAGTGAAGGAAGAGATGGAGGAACCAGGGCTGTGGACGGCTTTGGTCAATATGCAATTACAGAGACAGGTGCGCCTTATCCAAATTCATATACTCAAGGTGAGAGCCTTCTTAGATTTTCAGTTTGCTGGCAGATTTTACCTATCCTCCGCATTTTGATTCATCCTAGAAGTTCAATTGGTTGAAAGGAGTCATTTTTTTTCCAATAACATTCAAGCAAGGCTTAAGCCAGAACTGTAAATAGTAGTCACAGGAGTTCTTTTCTAAAATGCTTTGTCCCTTCCTCTCACTGCCTTTTATAGCCAATATAAATGTCTATTTGCACACCTTTTGTTGTGGTTTTATATTGTAACAGCATTTTTTGAAACTATTGTATTTAAAGTAAGGTTTCATATTATGTCAATGAGTAATTAAATTATGTTCGAAAGGTGGCCATATTCTGTACCAAAAGTTGCTGAAGTTTTTTATTCTAGCTGGTAAAAGTAGGATTTTGCATGACCTCACACTTTTTCTTCTGTGGTTTGTTCTGTTGTATGATGGCATGAGTGTGTCTTAAGTATGGCTGTGTACTGAAGTGTGCCTAGATTCCATGCACTCCCATTGTGTTTCAAATAAATATCAGAGGTAGGAGGGTCACCAGTAGCAGCTTGAGCTGTTGATGACAGCAAGTGCTGTTTCTCATTCCCTTCTCCTGCCTGTCATCCCTGCTTCCTGTGGAATGCCTGGACTATGCTCCCTAACCCAGGTTCCTTCTGTAATTTGTACTTTAGAGTGTGTCCTTGTCCTAGTGAAAGAGTCACTAAACATCATTGCATTATCATTGCATTATCACCAAAGGGCATTTCTCAGCACCAACTGCCTCAGAAACCAGCATGTTTCATTTCAAATTTAGAATCAGTTTTAATTAATAAATCTTAGAATCTTCACTGAGAAAGAAAGCTACCTGTTATGGAGATGTGGGTTTGTTTTATATATTTTTTTCTATTTTGTGCTTTTGTCTTCGTTCACTTCGTTTGGACTGCATTGTGATTCTCATAACATCCCCTTCTTGCCAAAACAAAATCAAGTTGAAATAGACTTACATAGACACATCATGATGCAAATGTATTTCTTTATTCTTCAGTTCTTCCATTCCAGCAATAATGAAAGGTCAACTCTATTTAAAACTCAGATCACCTTCATTCCATATCCATTTCAATGTTTTTTACTTAAAAATGAACCAAAATTAAACTTATTTAAGATGTACAGATATCAGAAAAAAAAAGTACAGATGCTTTTGGTGCAAAAGCACTCACTGTGAACAAGTGTAACCAGATATTAATATGCAATATTGTTTCCAATACTTTCTAATACACTTTTTTTTATAATATTCTGTGTGGTGATTGTTGAGGTCCAATCCTTTATATCCAATACAGCTTTAGGTTTTCTCTGCCTTTCAGGCAGGTACACATGCACAGGACTCTGAGAAAATGTAGCCATCTTTACAGTATGCCTCCATGATGATGTTAAATTATCTCTGTTTAGCTGTGATCAAAGGATGTACCACTGGAGGGACAGAGTATTCTTTTGTACACATTTTGAAATGCTTTTTCTGTAGTGACAGAACAAATAAATGCAACAAATACTCTTTCTGCCCTATCCTGTGAAGTTCTCACTAGCATACGAGAAGACCCAACAAAGCAAGAATCTTCTCTAGACTCCTTCCCAGTTAGATCACAGGATGCCAGGAAGGAAAGATAACCTTTAGACAGTTGTAATACAACAGATGTTTCCAGCAGGTACAGCCATTCAGCTCTGCAGACTGACTTCCCATCTATAACTGCAGGGCTCAGGAAAACCAAGTCAGTCTTGAAGGTGGGTAGAGGTAGGGGGCAGCAAGCACTACATCCGCTGCTCCCTACAGCACACCACCATAAAGCCATGAGTAGCATGTGCCCACAGTGGTGGGAGCTCAGAGGACAGAGTGAGCTCGGAGGCTGGGCCCTGAGGGTAGTCACCTGCAAAGCTGCTTTCCCGTGCCTAGGCTGGGCCCATGCTGGGCCCATGAGGCTTGCCCTTGCTGTGCTGTAGAACTATACGGTCACAAACCTTTCTGTGGTGAAAATCCTTTGTCCCTTTGAGATGAACAGCTAAATATCGTCTGAGTTCAGATCCAGAAAATATGGTGAGGTGATTAAGTTTACATGGCAGAACGTTGGAACCAAGGAATGTGAAACTCAAAGGAAATAAATAAAATGTTTGGATGTAACATCAAGCCCTGGCAAAAGCACCCAAGGAGGACTTTCATATACATCTTTTGTCAAGGCAGCATCTTTTTCAGCCTTTTCAGGTTTCCTCACTGAAAGAGCATGTTGTTCATGCATATACACATAAACATGGTTAAACACCACTTCGAAATTTATTTCATGTTACACCTTGTGTATTTCTCAGTGATCATGGGTCAAAAGAATATCTCCATTATTTAAAAATAGCCTGGGCTCAAACTAAGGCATAAAAGTAATTCAAGATGGTGGGGTTTGATAGAAAGAGTAAGGACCTTGTCTGTGGATATATTTGTAAAACTATAGAATACAACTTTGCAGCTCGGTTTCCATAGAAGCTTAATAAATGTGCATTGAAAACAATTTAAAAAACAATTTTTTAAAAATGTGCATTGAAAGCCTCCTGCAAAAGGGAGCCACTGGCCAGCTCATCCTGGAGACCATCTCAGAGAAGACATGAAGGAGAGGTTCCAAAACCTTAAAGAGAATGATATACTTCATTCCTTGCACCATTTCACTACCTTTGATTTCAAGTAGTTGTGAGAATTATTCTCAGCATGACCTTTTGATGCTGTAGATCATTTGCATTCGTTTACCTACTTCTAGCCTGAAGAGAAAACTGAAAACAGCTGCTCACTTCACTTCTGAGGCAGAGTGTAAATTTAAACATCAAGCTGTATTTTAATTGTGAATGTGGGATTAAGGATTAGGAGCTAAAGACTAGGATCGGAGGCTGGGAAGCGAAAGATCCCTGAACTCATTCCCAATGAATCAATCATATTTTCTATCAAAACAAAGCATGATGAGGTTTAGTGACCCCTTGGTGAATCTTTTCTATGTTCGCATCAAATGCATTCACATGCTTAAGAAGCAGTTCCCTTGGCTGTTTTCCAAAGGTCATGTCTTTCTGTTATGACCTTTCAACTCCAGCACAGAGCAAGGAGCAAAAGAGACATTCAGAGAATTGAACAATTGGTGAAAGACTCAGGGGAAGTTCTCAGATGACCAAAGCAGGAACTCCACATTCCTCCATCATTCTGGAAACTTAGGGCCTTTTCTCTGCACCAAAGCCCAGTGTAGCAACCAACTAGAACAGCTTCCATGCAAAGATGGGTCCAGAATATTACTGTTGCCACACAGCATCTGTCTTAGCTGTCTTTCCCCAAGTCATCCACTGTTCGTTACCTCTAATTAGGCAGAAAAGGATTCCCCTTGGAATGACACTGCCCTCAGCAGCCCAGACTGCCTTTGGCTTCTCCCCCTGGAACCAGTTCTGAGCAAACCCAAGCCTGTGATAGGCTTCCCTCACCTGCTGTAGCCTTCTCTGGGCATCAAAACTTCCACAGTCTCCCAAAGGTTTGGTTCTTACATGAAGCACAGACCTAAGTGGCTATTCGAATGCAGTTTCTAGAACCTAAACATCCTAGAGCTGCATGTGATCACACCCCCCACCAAGTATGATGCCAGCCCTCCACTCAGAGTAAGCAGACTCTCGGTCCTATTCCACCCTGAAGCAGTTACAGCCTTGACCTTCTTCTTGAGCCCTGTCCCATAATATTTTAGGGTAGTGGAACAATTAATAATGTGTCTGTTTCTCCCTTCTGAGTTTGAAACAACACACACATACAAGAGAATCAGAAAGTGGGAAACCAACATATTAGCTTTGCTACTCACAAAACCTAGATTAGAGACAAGTTTCAGTGTGCAGCCACAGTGGTTTTCCTAACAGTTGCCCCGAATTGGATAGACTTGCCCACTTGGCTGCAGCACTTAAGCTCAAGTACCCCCTGAACAGGTCCAGCTCCTTCCCTTCAAGGCTGTTTAAAATTCCCCACTTCTCCTGGCATTTGTACAGTACTTCCCTCATTCCCGTTTACCTCATTTCATATTTATGACAGCCAGGCCAGCCTGAGATCCATCTGCATCCCATCACAGCGCACCTCCTTTTATAGGCACCGGTCAGGAAGGGGAGCTTCTTCACAACTGCTCAGGGAAGCTTGAGGATGTTCCCATTGCACAGCAAAAAGGCAGGACTCAACTGGAAGCCAAATCCCAAAGCAATAAGGCAGAAACAGAAGTGGTCCCAAGCCCTGGCTCAGGACCCTCTCCAGCTGGCTCCCAGTCCATCTTGGTGATCCACCTCTTGTGGGATACGTGGGTTTGAGCCACAAGGAAAGGGTAGAAACACACACATAAAACCTTGCCTTCAAAGCAGTCTTCTCTTGGCCCAGTCCTCACCACATGCATCCACAAGTAACATGTCAATTTTCCAGCCTTGCCTTCGGTGAGGGTTGTTAACCCTGAGACACCCTAGAGAAGTAGGTTCCTACCAGAGGAGTCTCCAGGGTGCATGGCTGAGCAGGCACAGATCTTGACTCACAGAGCAGGGAAGGGGGGCTGGGATCTGCAGAACTTTGCTTCCCTCCAACCCCACAGAACATAGGAGGAAGCCAAGCCTGTGGGAAAAGCCAGTCTATAGGATGGTAGAGGGAAAGATAGATTTGAACTAGAAATAGAATGGTAGAGAAGCAGGAAGAGAAATGAGAGCCAGGCAGAGTGGGGAATTTTAGGACACTGGAAACACAAGCTAAATGAAGCACAACAGGTTCAAGGGGATACCTAGTCAAAGGTGAATAAACTTTATAATCAATAAATTCAAGACCCAGGCAAGAGTAGTGATCCCTCCAATGAGGCAATGCCGGCTGCATCCCTGCCCCCTCCTCAGTAACCCAGTTTGACATTTGACTTGACTGCTTTCACCCAGTCCCCAGTGCATCTTGTCACCGGCTCCTGATGTTAACAATGAATAATTGAGATACTTTATTAATTTGTTGAGAATTTGAGTTGCAAATGGGAAGACTGGAAAATTGAAAATAAAGTATATCAATTTCTTTTTTATTACACTCCTGGCATCACCTGATGGAAGGAACTTCTCAGTGCCAAGTTGTGTGCTGGAGTTAGAGGAGACCCCTGTACACAAGGGTCATGGGCCTCACAGGTGCTCTGTGCTACAAGTAGCTGCTTGTTCCTGGGCCCTCCACATTTACCTATCAGATAACATCCATTGTTATCTCTGGTTCTAAGGGTGAGGACTTCCAAGCTTGGACAAGGAAGCTGCCTGTGGGTCACACAGCTTGAAAGTGCCAGGACCAGTGTTTGACCTCAGGAGTCTGGCTCCAGAGCCTGCCCTCCAGTAACTACCATGAGAAGTAACGCTGCATGAAGATAATTTGGAAATAAGGTGCAATCAAAAGTGTTTTAAGGGCTGGAGTTGTAGCTTAGTTGTAGAGCACGTGACTAGCATGTGTAATACACTGGGTTCGATTCTTAGCACCACATATAGATAAATAAGCAAAATAAAAGTCCATCAACAACTAAAAATTTTTTTTTAAAAAAGTGTTTTAAAAGCCAGGTGCGGTGGCGCAAGCCTGTAATCCCAGCTCTTAGGGAGGCTGAGACTTGAGAATCATGAGTTCAAAGCCAGCCTCAGCAATGGTGAGGAGCTAAGCAACTCAGTGAGACCCTGTCTCTACATAAAAAACACAAAATAGGGCTGGGGATGTGTCTCAGTGGTCGAGTGCCCCTGAGTTCAATCTTCAGTACCAAAAAAAAAAAAAGTGTTTTAAAGTGGTAAAGTGCTGTAAAAACTCACTGAAAAGCTTCTCACTGGGAGATTAAAGAAAGTTCCCAGGAAAAGTTCTGGTGTGATCTAAGCTTTCTAGAATGACAGATTTCAGCATCCAAAGGGGAAGGGTAGGAAGAAGGGATTTCCAAGATAGAATGAACATGGGAATAAAACCCACTGGGTATCAGGTTCGAAAGTCTGATAGCAGTAGCTCAGTTTGGCTGGGAACAGATATTCAAGGAGAAAAAAATAGGAGATAATGTTGAACAGGGAAATGAGCAGGTGCCTCACAGAAGAGAAGGCTTAAGCAGAGCAGAGGGAGCTGAGAGTGGGAAAGAGAGGCCTACAGAAGAGGGAAACCGAGAAGATTTGGCTTTCTATCTCTGGGATACAATATACAAGAGTAGGATTGGGTCTTTTTTGTTTTTTGTTTGTTTTAATTTTCTGCCATAGTCTCAGTGTTAATAAGACTCTCTGGAACGTCATAGGTGCTAAGTAAATATTTGTTGCATCAACATATACTTGTGATGATTAAATCTAGTGTGCTTTGAAGGAAAGATGCAGAGTTGGCCCCCAGTCTCAGATGCTATATAGAAGAAAAGAGAAAATGGGCAGAGAATTTGAAGAAAGAGTTGAGTCTTATTTAATCTAAATAACTGTGGGTACCTCTAGCGCATGGCCAGGGCATTTGGGAGGAATCGGCACATGCGTGACTGTAACGGAAGCTGTGATCAGGATGTGAGGCTGCTCTCTGGGCATGGGAAAGCTCTAGGGAGGATGTGGAAGAGAAGACAAACAGAAGGAATTAACAAAGGAAATGGAAAATGATCATTCAAGAAGGAACGTCAGTGGAGTACAGCATCTTGGGTTTTCTTTATTCAAAAAGAGATGCCCCTGTGTAAATCCAGTAGAGCAGATCAAACACGGAAGGTGGCTGAGAAAGGACATTGGTCAGGTGTTTAGGATGCTCAAAGTGATATGGGAGGTGGTGAGTGGTAAGAAGAGCCCTGTTATTGGAGGGGCGCTCCAGACCTGAGAGAGCAGCTTACATAGCAGGGGACTCAGCAACACAGCCCTGGGGCTCTGCTGGGACCTGATGTTTTAGAAATGCCAAGTTCTTGACCAGATTTTCCTAAGGAGGAAGGTAGAAGCCTCACTGAGAAGTGCCCTGTTTGTTTGTTTTCCTCAATATAAGGCAACCAAGAATGGTCCACCTCAAGGTGGACATCCCTTGACCTCTCTTTCCCCATGTCTGGGGTCAGGGCTGCTCATGGCAGGACATATCACCTTCCAGTTCAAGAGTGAGTCTGTCAGGTCTTCAAGCGGCAGCCTCCTCTGGCCAACACCCCTCCTCCTCAGTAGCAAGTGCCTGGCCTGAGGCCCAGCAGATGGGACCCTGGAGACTTGGTAAATCGGTACAAGGGGAAGCAGATGTGCCCACCACGGTCCCCAGGCACAACCGGGAACCCTCCGCTGGGGGAGGAAATTTGCATAATAGGGATAAATTGGTACCAAAACTGTCCCCTGAAGTGAACTGCATGGATCTCAGTACAGTTCACAAATTTCACTTCTTCTTTCCCATGTTTTCTCAAACCAACTAGATGTGACGTTGAGTATGTGAATTGTCCAAAGTTTTTTTTTTCCTCTCCCCTCATGAGTCAGCCCAGGCCTCTTCTCTCTCCTCTCTGCCACACCCCTGTGCCTACAGGGGAGCTGCTCACATTCCCACATGGGCCTCTCCTATAGTGTGTTCCTGGTACATGCCAAGTGGGGAACATAGCAGAACCTCTTCCCCTGGGGTGGCCATGCAGGATCCCAGGTTCTCTGAAGGCCTGGGCAGCTGTATGCCTCTGCCAGGATCCTCACCGTTGCCGATCTCACTCTGCTGCTTCCTCAGCACCTGCCTGAGCTTCCTCATTGCCAATATCCCTGCAGCTTTCTGCGGGCAGAGGGCGGGCCCAGCCTCAGAGCAAGGAGGGTGTGTGGTTTCAGGGCCCCTCAATTTGATTCCCCTTTCAGGGCCCTCCTCCCCTCTGGGCATGTCCCTCACCCCCACCCACAGTGGGGTACCGCCTTTCCTTAAGCCTTCTGTGGATCCCCTCTGCCTACACCCACTCCCCACCTCACAATTTCTTTTTTAAGTATTGGTTTATACTACCTCACAGAAAAGCAGTTGTGTTGGCCTCTATTGGTAGTATTAAATCAAACTTTCGAGACTAAGGATTCTCTGGAAAATAAAGCAATTATTGAGCCATTACAGATGCTAGCCAAAAGGTAAAGGACCAGTCCTAGGACAAATTTCCTAAGCCACCACCAGCACAACCAGGTGACAGCTGAAAAAATGTCCACTGGTCCTAAGGAACTGGGGAGTTTTATAATGAGATTTGGAGGAGAAGACACCTAGATAGTTTATGTAGAACCTACACTTGCTATAGAGAAGAAGGACAGGACCATGGGCAAAGCCCTGGGATAGTAGGTTAGTCCATGGGAGTCATCTTTGCTACTCTGTGGTTGATTGGTTGGTTGGTTGGTTGGTTGGTTCCAAAGGCAGAATGCGATGTGGTCTTGCTGGAATCTTCCACATATAGGAAAGGAAATGGAGTCTTTTTTTTTTCTTTCTTTTTTGCTTTAACTTGAAGCAGAGCTAAAATTACCTCCCTCCATTCTCTAGTCTATAACTTAATTAGGACATCTCTGAATTATCCATTTATCAACACAAAAATAGACTCTCATATGGGTTCAGAGAGGACCGAGTTATCTCAGGGATACTGAGAGGTGTGGGGGCTGGTCTACAGGTCAAATCTACTCGCTCCAGAATGGCAGATCTGACCCCAGATGATGTTTCCAGCTCTTTCCTACTGTCGCATCACACCTGATTCCTGAGTAGGCTCACACTGCAGGGTGCTGCTTGTCCTGGAGAGTACTTCCAAGCACTACTGGCTGCTAAACCCTTTTGCAATAAAGAACTTATGGCACTTTGTTCGAGGGCTTTTCTGGAAGCCAGGTTTCTGTGTTCCTAGAGCCTTTTGTGTAAGTCTATGTTAGGGCTCTCCTTGCGTTTATGTGAAGAGCTGGCCTCTTTCATTGGATTGTGAGCTCTGAGAGGGAGAATGCTAGTCTCAGGAATGCAAGAATTTCCAATAACGACATTGTGTGGATCAGTGGGGCCTCTGTCCCAGCTCCCTGGGCTCCCTGATGGCTTCTCTTGCCCAGATGTTGATCTGGATCCAGAACAATGGCTTTTCCTTCTGCAGCCTCCCTCTGTCTTTTCACTTGCTTCAGGGACATCAATCCTCCTCTGGAGAAAGGTGTAGGACACAATGGTCTGTGAAATCTAGGGCCTGCCCTTGTCCAAGCATCAAGGTTCCCATCCAAGGCCTCATCCTGGGGACAGGCAGTGGTCCTGGGTTGAGACTGCAGAAGGAATCAGAAACGCTGTGAGACAGGCAAGGCAAGAGCAGCACCACCTAAAAACATGGAAGAACCTCAAATACTGCAGCAGCCAATGTAGGGGAGAGGGTATCCTTCAAGAAGGCCTCTAGTGCTTATCATTTTCAGTTTAGGCATATTTTTACTCCGATCAATATATATTTATATATTGCCCTAAAAATGCGGTTCGGTTCCATCTCATCAGCATTGATCAGGCCAGTACTTGCCATTCCAGGACTGGAGGTCAGGAATGGAGATGTTAGAGAATATCAATTCAGTTCTCTGGAGGAGCCATAGAGGAGGAGCCTCCAATAGCTCCTCCATAGCTATTGGAGGAGCCAATAGCTATTGTTGGGTGAGGGTGTCCAGAGCTAAGTCCAGGTTCCTTGATACTGCACAGGTGGGACCCTGAGTCCTATCAGGATCCACAGGATCAAATATATCTCAGTGGAATCTTGAAAAACCAGATGGCAGAATCTGACAATGGAATCATACAAAATACTCAATTAAAACCAGAGAAAGCAGAAAGAATGGAAGACAAAAAGAAAAAGAGCAACAAATAGAATAGGAAACATTGATAGATGTAGCAGATATTAATCTAATGGCTTCAATAATCACTTTAAATGTCAGTGGTCTAAACACACCAATTATAAGATAGAGACTATCAGAGTGGATCCAAAAACAAGACCTTCCATAGACCTACTACAAGACCCTCACTTTAAATATAAAGACACATAGATTAAAAGTAAAGATATGAAGAAGTTGCATGCTAACATTGGTAAAGGAAATCAGGACTAGGTATGTTAATTTCAGAGCAGACTTCAGGGCAAGGAAAGTGATCAGGAGTAAAGACAGACATTATATAATGAAAAAGGGAGTCAACATGCCAAAAAAACATCATGATCATTAACATGCACGTGCCTAACCACAGAGCTTCAAAATACATAAAGTCAAAACTGACAGAACTGCAAGTAGAGCTAGATGAACCCACTCCTACACCCTCTGTCAGCAATGGATGAACCCAGCAGGTAGACAATCAGTAAGGATATGGTTGAACTGAAAGGAGTTCTTTGGCAGCAGAGTCAAGGGGATTGGGATTAAACTTTAGGCAGAGGAGACAGTTAACATAGGCCCAGAGGCTTAGACATGGAACATTATGTTAAAGGAAGTCCAGGGGGTAAGGTTAGGCTGGGGTGTTAGAGGTAGTGGGTAGGCGTATGCTTTGTGGGTCTGCTGGCCTCAGTGGTGCTGAGGGAGATCAGAGGAGGAAACTACCACTCAGCTGGAGAAGGCCCTCTCAGCATCACAGCTAAGGAGGGGGCTGAGGAAAGAGGCCAAGGATGAGTCCTGTCCTATCATAGAGCTACTGAGTTGTTATAGACAGCAAAACCCTCTTGAGGAAGGGTGGAAATGGGTGTGATCACTAATTTCAGGTAGTGAAACTAAGGCCAGGGAAACAGAGGGCCTTGGTCAATGTCACAGAGATCATCTTAAGCCTATTTCCTAAAGCATATTATACATAATATAAAAAAAGGGGAATGGTGCAAAATGGCTTAGGGAAAGCCACACACTCTTGCCTCTTCCTGGAGATCCAAAATCTCTTAGCATTTGAAAACTCCCCAGAAGTATGGAATATAGTTTATTTATTCCAATTTCCAACAATTGTATTTAGCTCAAAAAGTCCTTATCACCCTTTTTAATTATCTTCCACGGGCATATCACTTTAGGTAACAGGGTCCTAGAGCCATGAGCCCTAGCAGATCTGGTGTAGCCTGTCCCTGGCTTCTCTCTGGCCTGGCTTCATCCTGTATCACTGCCCTCAGGACACTAACGTCTTTAGTATGGCCACTCTCTTCCTGTAGCGCCAAGCCCTAGATCATGAATGAAGACACAGGCTTTGCTCACAGGGGAACTTGACCAATGCTAGCGTGAGGCCAGGTGGCCTGGGAACCTGTCCCCTCTGTGGGCTCACTGGTGCCCCCACTTTCAGGAAAACCATCATAAGTGAGCTCTCTCCTGATTTCCAGAACTTAGTCTTTTCATGAGGGGAAAACTGGGTGAGAGTTGGGACCCTTTTATCTGCTGCCCACAGTGCCAGAGCTGGAGCATTTCAAGAGCTGAGATTAGGGGCATTGAGTAGGCACCAAGCCTTATTCTCATGGCAGGGAACAAAGAGACAGGGCCATCTACTTCCTCAGCCTGTGTCTAGACTTGGCATTAAAACTGAGGAACTGACCTAGGGCCTGAAAAATTCAGAACAGATTTAGGTCCTATGAATCTGGGTTGACTAGCATACTATTTCCACATTTGTTTTCTAGTTTAGGCCTTGGAGAAAAATCTCATCAGACATGATTACAGAATTAAATAAAAAAGAGAAACATTAGCATTTGCTAAGTAGTTTTATAGAGCACCAGGCACTATGCAGGAAGACATTCTCACAAGGTTTTGGTGGACACATTTACAAATATGGAATCCTTAAATTCAGGACAAGAAATTTCCCCACAGCCACACATGTCCACATACTTGATAACCAGGATGACACAATTTGCAAAAACAAAATAATTATAATATGCCAATATTGAGGTGATAGAAGATCTTAATACTATATCTAATACATTATTTTTAAATTAGAGAAGAAAAGGTACTATTTAAGCTAATAAATTGTCTGCTTTCCAGATGTATTTCCTGTATTTGATGCTTTTAGTTATTATTTGTGTTTATGTTTGACAGTATGCAGGCTTATCAGTGTAGAGCCGATTGTTTCAAATCATGGGGAAGAATCTCCAAAATTGTTTCACCTGGGAAGTGTAAAACCTGCTTACAATACTGCATGTGAGGAGGTTGCTGAGCAGAGTGGGTGGAGGAAAAGATAGTTAGGGAAAAAGAAACATGATAAAGAAATTTGACAATGTACTAGACAACCTGAGAAGAAATATGACAATGTATCTCTGTGGTGTGTGAAGAATTGGATATTGCACTTTGATGACAGAGGAGGAAAAGTGCTGAGAAGAGCTGGTGGTAGTTCATATAGAAAATCAGATGTAGTAAAAATGATATTTTGGGTGGAAAAAACAGCACAGAGAAAAGGTTCAACCATATCATATTTGCTAGTATGTAGTGATTATTTTTAAAGTCTTAGCCAAGTACCAAACAGATACATAGCACAGGATGCCAAGAATCCATCTTCCTGGATGAAGAGAGGTTCAGAAATTCAAAAAGGACCCTCAACGGACCCTGCTTTATATTTCACAAAATCCTTACCCAACCTTATGGAGAAAAAAATTCATTCTCTCCTATTCACGGCAATCTCTACATTGTAAAAAGCACATGTATAAAGCTGCAAGTGAAGCTGAGTATTTCAGAAGAGTTAGTAGAGAGTGTTTTTGGACATTCTCAGCAGAAAGAGATAACAAACATCAGAGATGATAGATACACCAATTGCTTTGATCTTATCATTACACAGTGCATACATGTTTTGAAATGACACACTGCACCCCATTAATATGCACAATAACTATGTATCAACTAAATATAAAAATATATTTAACTTTTTAAAGCTACAAGTGGCTAAAACCCTTACAAAATTCTGCTTGGTACACATAAAGAATAACATCTAACTTAGCACATAGTAGGTTTGCTATTAAATATTTATGCAATCATTGTAATCCTCTCATTTCACATCCTAAAATCAGTTTTTCTAGGAATCTAAATACTCCTGAATACAAAGAATGGCTGCAGACCAAAGTCATAATGAATGTGAGGCTTTAATTCTGCCCTAATATCCAAGATAGTAAGAAACTATTGACCTGAATGAAGTTGCCAGCCTCCTCCAGCTTTTCCAACATTGACTGCAAAGGAAAACATTTTTCACTGCTGGGCCTTCCTTACAAAGGCCTCTGGACCCAGGGATCAACTAGCTTTCCCATTGTGTGGTTGAATGGAGCTCCTCTCAGTAGATGCTGACCTCCAATTACTGAATGAATACCTCTGGGGGCCAGACACAGAGAAAAAAAAGGCAATACCACAGGGGCAGTGCTGACAACTACACTGTGACAAAAAGAGTTAATAATTATCGTCACCCCTTAGAGAAGGAAGAGGCTGAGCTGGTCAGGGACCTCAGGTGAAGTCCCTGAGCTAGTAGGAGCTGTGCCTCTCCCCATCCCAGGGGCCCAGTGGGAGGAGTCTGAGCTCAGACTCCTCATAATGTGAACTGGGACTCATCCACAGCAGGATTAAGTTGAACAGCCAAAACAAAGGAAATTTTCCTCATCCTAAGAATTTCTTGGTCAAGTTACTAATACACACCACACTACCCACACACCCTATTTGGGCTGTGACTAGTACATGGAGAGATTAAATATGGAGTAATTGAAAAGGAATCCTGACAGAAGCAAACAGCAATCTTACGTCTTGGTTTTTGCTTGGAAAAAAAAAATGAAGCATTAGTTCCACACTGGTGACATTGAGATGCCAGTACCTAAAATACAGAGCAGTTATTTCCTTCCCCGAAAGGTGGGTCTTTGTAGAACAATGGTATGTGATGGTACTAACCACATGTAGCTATTAAAATTAAAGTTAAATAAAATACAAAGTTCCATTCCTCAGTTCTAAGCACTCCAAATGTTCCATAAAATGGATGTGATTGTGGCTGTGGCTGCCATATTGGACAACAAAGATATGAAACAGCCCCATCATTGTAGCAAGTTTTGTAGGGTAGTAGTGATGGAACCCTGTTGGGTGCTTGCCTTGCTCCTCAGATCTCCCCAGTTTCTAGCATGGGGGCTGGTGACTGACAAATAAGAATTCTCTCTCCAACTAAACCATGCCTTCCCAACATGTTTCCCAGTGAAGACCTGTTGTGGGGTGCCAAATCCTGAAGGCTGAAGGCTGTCTTCATTATTCAAAGTTTGCAGCAACTTTCACTTCCCCCTTTGTGACCAGGTCCTTCACTTTGCCTGAGAGGGAAATGACATTTGCCTGAGGACATGTTCTTTTCATAAAGTGTTCACACTAGTCCTTCTCAAGGTGTTTGCTAATGTACCAACTCTCTTGCCTCCATGCCAAGGTGCCCCTGAGATGGCTCAGACTCTACCCCACCTCACTGTTGGTCTGAGCCCTGGTGGGATCCTGTGACCTCCAGCTGCCTCCTGACAGCAACCTGCAAAACAGAAACTGTGATGAGCAGTATCAAGAGGGAGGGATTTCCAGCAAATAGGGAAGGAGTCCCTACACCCTGCTGGTCGATTCTTGCAGGATCATCCTCCTCTCGGGAGAAAAAGAGGAAAAAAAGGCAAATCACTTTCCTCTTGCTTCTGCTTCTCCTAAACAAACTGCTTGCCTAATTTCCTTTGCAGTTAAAGAAATGTTCCTTGTGAAAGTCACTATTTCCACACATTCACACACTGTGAATTTTGGGGCTCTGGAAGGCATTTACATTTCCAACTTCCCTCTGTCCCAGTAGTTTAGGTTGCCCTTGCACCTCCACTTGAAGACAAACACCAATGCACCAGTGCAAATCAGACTGGCTGAAATCATTGGATTATTCCAGTTTTGCAAGTTAGCCTCCATGGGATCCTAGGGATGGGCAGAACTCAGCTCTAGAAGGTTCCATATGGAGGCTGGAGATCTCACAGGATGGCCATGACCATATAAGGCAATATAGTCATCTGAAATGGTGATGCTTCTCTGGGGCCTTGCTGCAGAATTCAGGAGATGAGAAAGCCAGACTGGTCCTACACTCAAGGGCACATTAAGTCAAGTCTATTCTCTAACCCTAACCTGTGCGTGGGTATCTTGTGTGTTGGGGAGCAAGAGAGGACCTGAATAGTTAGTAATAGCCTCACTTTCTTCTTATTCTTAGAGGAATTCTACTTCCACTTATTCTTAGAGGAATAGGGTCTTTCCTAATATCAATAAGATCAAATACTTGTAAGATGCCTAACATGGTAAGCAATTCATTGTTGAGCATCATTATGAGTACAGTCTTTTCTGTGCTGAGGACTTATGAATACAGATAACAGAACTCTTAAAAGCATATCATCAACAAGAGCCAGCCTCTACCTCCCTCCTGAATCTCCACCATCTCATTACCTCTGTTGATTCAGGAGAAAACAATTCACAAGAGATTCAAGGCACTTTTCACAGTTATAAAAACAAACATCTGTAAAGAAAGTCTGCTGGAAATCTCCCAAGTAATTCATATAGACCAGGGCATTTTTTAAATCCAGTTAATTAAATAAGTTAATTAAAATAAGTATAATTAAATAAAGTATAAATGTTTTAAAAATCTAAATACACTATATTAAGACAGACAAGAATGAAAGAAACAAAACTTTTTAGCAAGCCAGTGAATATTTCTAACATGAACTGAAATTCCTTAGAATGGCATCAAAACTCAAAATACTTACCACAAGGGATACAACCACTTTAGTGTTTCACAGAGCCCTGGGGAAACCTGAGAGACGCTCTCCACCTAGTGGTGAAGGAACGTGAAACTGGAGGGAACAGATGTCACTGACAGCTGAAGATTTCCAGGAGATCCTATGCCACAGCTGGAGAAAAGCTCATCTCCCCATGAGAGAGAGAAGCTGAGCCCAGGGGAAGCAGGGAACGTACCCAGGTCACTACCAGTTGTCATCCAGGGGAATATGTTTTATCTGTTTTCTTGCTTGTGGTTTGATTTTGAAAGTACCCTTAAAATCAGTTATTCAGCAAGTGTTCCTTATAAAATCAATTCTTATATAAACACTGTTAACAACACCAAGATCAGGGATCTCTCCCACACCCAGAAGGGCTATGATGACATCCTTGTTCTGTGACCCAGAACACTTCTAACCTTGCCAGATGCTCATATCCAACTTGCCCGGACTCCACCTGTCTTCTGTTGCACTTCACCTATGCCTGAAACAAGGGTAGAAAGAGCTTGCCTGTAATAAGAGCCTAGCTCAGAACATAAACTTTTCAACAGCTGGCTCCCCACCTTGCTGCTGCTGCTGCTGGTCACCTCCAATGATCACCCTAGGAGAGGCCTCCCGTGGAGTATGGATGATATGAGCCCCAGATGATGACAGATATGGGCTCAGGTTCCAGGCCTGTAAATGTTAGCTTAGGTGAGTCGGAGCACATTGTTCACTATCTACAGGACTTTATTGTTTTGTCTGTGAAGTTGGCATGATAATAATCCCTGTCTCGAAGGTAGCTGTGAAGATGGAATGCAGTGGCATAGAAAATCATAGTTTCAGCACATAGAAGACCAATGGGGAAAGGTAGCTCCCATTCCTCAGCCTCCCATTTTCTTCCACACCCTTGATATTTATTATAAAAATTAAGCTAGAATTGGGAATCAGCTTTCTGACTGGTAGAGTTGTGGGGAAGGGAGGCATACACTAACCCATCTACTATACTCATTTCCTATGATATCTTCATGAAACAGGCATTGTTCTGTGAGACATCTTCATTTCCCTCCTGATGGATTTCTTATATTTTTAATAGGCAATTGATACAAATCACCTTTTATTTGTAATAGCCCAAAACTAGAAAGAATCTTAACATCATCAGTGTGAATGGATGAAAAATTCTGGCATATTCATACCATAGAAAATACCATTCACTAAGGAAAAGGAATAAACAATTGATATATACAACAACATAAATGAAGTACAGAATAATTACATTCCATTGAAGAAGTTAGAAGAGTAAATACTATGAGATTCCATTTATATAAAATTTTAATTAATGCAAACTAATGTCTAAGTCAAAAAGTAGCATATTGTCTGAGATTGGGGTTGCAGTTGGGCGCAACAGATGGGAAAAGAGGGAATTACAAAAGAACGCAAAGACACTTCTGGGGTCATGATGTGTGCTTTATTTTGACAGTGGTTATGGTTTACACTGTATGCATTTATTAAAAATTATCAAACTGTGCAGTTTATTGTAGTCCATCACAATAAAACTACTTTTTTTCATTTATATCTTGTCTTGCTTTTATTTTGTTATTTTTCATTTTATTGGTGCATTATAGTTGTACATGATGATGGGATTTGCTGTTGCATATTCATACATGCCCACAATATAACAATAGAATTTGACCAATATCACTCTCCAGCACTTGCCCCCCCTCTCCCCACCTCTCAGCCCTTTGTCCCTTTCTTCTACTGAGCTCCCTTTGATTTTTAGGAGATCCACCTCCAACTTTGTTTTTCTTTTTCCTCTCTAGCTTCCACATATGAGAGAAAAGATCTGACCCTTAACTTTTAGAGTTTGACTTATTTCACTTAACATGATGGTCTCTTGTTCCATCCACTTTCCTGCAAATGCCATACTTTCATTTTCCTTTATCGCTGAATAAAATTCCATTGTATATGCACCATATATCCATTCATCCATTGATGGACACTCAGGCTAGTTCCATAGTTTGGCTACTGCAAATTGTGCCGCCATTTTAAAAATTAAGATATCTGGTTTGCAATTATTTTGGAACTGCAACTCATTTTGAGGGCTTTTCTAAGAATCTTGCTGAATTCCTTGAAGACCTTCAGAGATGATTCACATGACACCCTTTGCTGTGGTTGGAATGTTCCCTCCAAAACTCATGTTGTAATTTAATCATCATTGTGATGGTATTAAGAGTTGGAATCTTTAAGAGTATATTAGGTCATGAGAAGGCTCTGTCCTCAAGAATGAATGAATGCCATTATCTGGGAAGACTGTTAGTGATGAAATCTGCCAGCTCCTTGCCAGCTCCTTGGCTGTCTTGCTCAGGTTCTCTTGCCATGTGGTATCTTCCACTGTGGGAAGTCTTTATCAGATGTGGCCCATTGATCTTGTACTTCCCAGGCTTCAGAACTGTAAGAAGTAAATTTCTTTTGTTTATAAATTCCCATCTGTGGTATTCTGTAATAGCAGCAGAAAACAAGCCACCACATCTCAGGAGAATATTCAGAAGTTATGATACAATTATGAGGCCCTGGGTTAGATATCTGATCTAACTTACAGGTATTCATGTGCTGGTCAGAAAAAATCTGGGGTATGCTTTTATGTTTAATTTTATTGGCCTAATCATTGTACTAGAAATCCTTTGAGATGGTTTTAAATATTAGGAGCATAAAGAAAGCACATTTCCTTCTATATTTTCCCCTTTTTCAAATGAATCATCTTAATTTTTATCTTCAGGTCTATTCAGCTGGCAGAAAAGTCAGTCTGAGTTGTCTTGAGGCCTCACACCATTCTCATGAATCTGAGAGGCCCTAGAGTCATTTCCTTCTGTCCACCCCGATTTCTTTCCCTTGGGTCGCTCAGGCCTTGCTCGCTCTTTTTCTCTAAGGCCAGGGTGAGTGAGGACTCACTGGAGATAGGATGTCATCCCTTCTGTTGTATGGTGGGCACCAGGCCTCTGAAATCTTTTCACCGTTCTAGGGCATTGCCAAAAAGCTACCACAAAGGATCTCTCTCTCCCTTCTTTCTCTCTCTTCTCCCCTTCCCCCTTTTCTCTCTCCTTCCCCCAGTTCAGAGAAGGATTGCTTTTGTCCAAAAGGGACCTTCCTTTCTCTGTATTTCCCTCAATGCCCCTCTTTCCCCATACCCTAGTCTCTTTATTAGATCAAGAGAACCTGTCTTAAATATTTTCCTAAGGAAGAAACTACAGACTTATTGTTATAAGCAGGGGAAGAAGAATATTAGAAAAATATGTAAATATCTAAAAAACTATCCCTCCTCCTATGTAAGAAAATATTAAAAATTTTAAAAATCAGCATCAGGGCTAATATAAAGTAATGATGATGAAAATGAGGTACGGGCATGTACACATGCATATACACAGTTCTAAGCTCCCTGGAAAATGTCCCCAGCCTCATAAATTTCTACATTTAGGGGAATTTGGCATATGGAGTACATTGAGAGGAATTTTTCCCTTCTGTGACTTCAAATAAAAAACTACAAGAATGAGATCCTAATTAGAATAAATTATATTCCATGTATATGTATAATATGTCAAAATATACTCTACTGTCATATATATATATATAACAAATAAGAAAGCAGGGGTGAGAGAGAGACAGAGAGAGAGAAGAGGAGGGGCAGGCTGTTGGAATAGCAATCATTCCAGAGTATACCCCCAGTGACCCACCTTCTCCAGCCACGCCCCACCTGCCTATAGTTACCATCCTGTCAGTTCATTCAAACTAGGATGGACTGATTAGTTACAATCATAAACTAATCATTTCCCCTCTGAACATTCCTGCATTAACAGGAGTTTTGGGAGAACAGCTCACATCCAACCAAGCAGTGACTGTTTGTTCTGTCATTGCCCCAGGAAAGGAAAACCTCTGTGAAGGGCTCTTTGGGGGGCTTGAAGCAATTGGACCTTGGCTTTGGGTGAGAGACAAAGCTAAAGGGCCCTTCTGTACCAAGGAGGCAGGCAACCGTCTGAAAGGGGTAGCCCAAGGGAGCCCTCTGTAGAGTCCATGGTCAGTGAATTCGAGAAACAGTAACATTTCCTATTAGTTAAGGTTTTCCATTGCAAGTATTTCAACTTCCATTTATTCCTAAATTTTCAGAAAAGTCTTGCTTAACACCATAGCTCTGCGTTAGCTGTGCTTTGGCATCTTTCAAGAGGAACCTGGGCCTCTGCACTAGAGGGAAAATTGAAAGTTATACCACCTCCTTTGCCTCTTCCACAAATTGTCTTCATGGGGTAAGAGGTTCCAAGATGGGTGCAGGTCGGGAAATGAGCTTTTGTAATAATTTAATTGAAGATTTTAAAATTTGTTTATTCTACTTAGGTATACATGATAGCATAATGCATTTTGTTTCATTGTACACAAATGGAGCACAACTTTTCATTTCTCTGGTTGTACATGATGTAGAATCACACCATACATGCAGTCATACATGAAACTAGGGCAATGATGTCCATCTCATTCCACCATCTTTCCTGCCCCCATATCCCCTGTCCTCTCTCTCCCCTTTGACCAAACTTCCTCCATTCTTCCCATGGCCCCTCCCCTATTATGGATCAGCATTCACTTATCAGAGAGAATATTAAGCCTTTGATTTTGGGGGGAACTGATTTACTTTGTTTATTGTGATATTCTCCAACTCTATACATTTACCTGCAAATGCCATAATTTTATTCTCTTTTATTGCTGCGTAATATTCCATTGTTTCTTTATCCATTCATCTATTGAAGGGCATCTAGGGTGGATTAGCTATTGTGAATTGCATCAATGATATTGGCCTGTACTTTTCTTTTCTTGGAGTATATTTGTCTGGCTTTAGAATCATGGTGATAAAAGCATCACAGGATGAGTTTGAAGGAATTCTCTACTTTTTAATTTCAAGGAATTATTTGAGGAGTATTGACATCAGCTCTGTTTAAAGATCTGGTAAAATTCAGCTATGAATCCATCAGGTTCTGGGCTTTTCTTTGTTGGAAGCCTTTGTTGGAACTGCTTCAGTCTCATTGTTTGTAATTGATCTTTTTAGGTTCTATCTCCTCTTAGTTCAGTTTTGGTAGGTCACATGTTTAGAAATTTATCAATTTCTTCTAGCTATTCCAATTTGTTTGAAAATAGAATTTCAAAATATTCTCTAATGATCCTCTGGATTTCAGCTGTGTCTGTTTTAACATCCACATTTTCATCTCTAATTTTATTAATTCAGGTCTTATCTCTCTCTCTATTTTGGTTAGTTTGCTAAGGATTTTATCAATAATTTTTATTTTTTCCAAGAACCAACTATTTGTTTCATTGATCCTTTATATTATTCTTTTAGTTTCTATTTTGTTAATTTCAGATCTTCATTATTTACTTATTTCTACTAGGTTTAGTATTGGTTTGTTTTTCTAAGACCATAAGATGCAGCAGGAGTTTATTTATATGAGATCGCTCTAGTTTTTAATGTAGGCACTTCACTATAACTCCCCTCTTACACTGCCTTCACTGCCTTCCACAGACTCTGTTATGTTATTTCCATCTTCATTTGATTCTAGGTATTTTCTTTATTACTGTCTAAGTATTTTAATTTCTGCACCTTGTCTTCTATCCCTAATATTCTTCCTTCTGCTTGATCTAGTCTGCTGGTGAGACTCTCCACTGGGTTTTTATTTGATTGAGTTTTTTCATTTCTAAGATTTCTGATTCATTTTCAGAATCTCTATCTCTTTATTGAAATGATCTTTCATATCTTCAGTTCATTCCTTGGTTCTTCTTTTGATTCACTGATCATTGGAACAATCAACACTTTGAATTGTTTGTCCAGCATTTCTCCACTTCAGCATCTCTTTGGTGGGGAGTTTTGAACATTCAAAGGTATCTCATTGACTTGTTTTGTCATGTTACTCTTGTATGTTGAAATTTGCTCTTCTGTAATGGTGGATCTCTTCAGCACTATTATGTGAGGGTCTTTTTAGAAAGCTGCTGTCTCTTTATGATATGCCCTGAGCTAGGAATTTATCTTAGTCTCAAAGCGCTCATTCAATGTGTTCAAAGTTCTATGTTCAATCACCGGCTCCACTTGGAGAGGAGAGAATAACCACCAGTAACAGCTACAGCTTTAAAGCAAACCATATATCAACATACAATTAAAACTTATTGAAAAATGATCTCTACCATTCCACTAACCAAAGAGAAAAAGGGGAAGTGATTATGTAGACTAGAATAAAGTATCAGGTAATAGAGAAAGTAAAATTAACCTGTATGGAAAATAGACAGAAAATGAAAGATGGGAAAGAAGAGAGGAAAAAGAAAAAAGTAAATGGAAAAAAAAATGCTGAGGAGGGAAGAGGAATAGAAAACAAAAAGAGGAAAAAAATAAAATGTAATACATATGAGAGAAAAGAAAAATCCAATTAATGTATTAAAAATACAATTGGATCAAAATCTGAAATAATAATATTAGAAAACCAAAAAAACCAACACAGAAAACATAGGCCAAATCAAAAACACATATGAAAAAGACTCAAATTTTTCCCTGTCAAGGTGTTTTACACATAGAGACATAGGTACCAGAAGCATGGCCGATGTCCAAGCCTTGAATGCATGACTTCCACGAGGCAGCAATAAAACTGCTCAGTTCTGCACTGAGTTGAGGGTTGTGTTTTTGTTTGTTTCCCAGGTTTAAATTAGGCTCTTGCTTCAAAAAAACTGTTAAGAGTCTAGCCACTGTAGCCTATACATTCTGTCTTCACCTAGTCCTCTTCCACATCTGGCATAAACTCAGGCAGCTCTTGGTATTCTGCTGTAGGCCTGTGGGCCAGTGTCCCCACTAGGGACTGTGTTGTTTCCATTCCAGTAGCTAGATCCCTCTTTGGTGCAGGCTGTAGTTTTGTGACTTCTTGGAGTTTACTTGGTGCAGAGGAAGAAACACTATGGGTCTGAGTTAATCACAAAGCCTTCACCCTGCCCTTCTCTTCTGGTATAGACCTAGATGGCTCTGGAGATTCCACAGCTAGCCTGGGTACCTGTGGGGCCCATGTTTTCACCAAGCAGCTGGTGCAGGGAAATCCCCTGCGCAGCAAACTCAACCCTCTCTGGAGTGGGTGGAACTCTTTGTGTGCAACCAGGAGACTTGGGTGTTTGGTGAGAATCCTGGTGGACCCAGGTAGTGGAGTGGATGCAGGTTTTTTTTCCCTCTGATAGACTTGCAGGTTTTACTTACTTTAGGTGTGCAGGTTCTTCACCAATACAGGTGGTAGTTTTGTGTGCTCTTCAGATTTTCTTGGTGCTCAGAGAGACACATCATGGACCAGACTTTACCTAATTCTCTTCTGGTGCAGACCTAGGTAGCTCTGAAAATCCGATCTGGCCTGGGAAGGAACCTGTGGGCCTACTCGAATTACAAAGGCACTGGGGCCAGGGCATGCCCTGCTCAGCTAAATGAGCTCACCTGGACATGAGCAGGGTGCTCTGTGTACTCTCTGGTGCCCTTGGTGTGCAGGGAAAAGTGCTTGTGCTCCTGGGTAGCAGAATGGGCCTTGCTCCCTTCCTTCTGCCAGCCAGCTGATTTCATAGGCTTTAGGATTGCAATAATCTCACTGTATAATTATTCAGATAGCTTGCCACTATTTCATTTTTCCATGGTACTAATTGCTGCTGATCTCTAGGAGAGATGGAGATGGAGGGGATTATTTCTCTAAGGTGAATGCTTAGGGAATAAAATTTAGGGATCCCCATCAAGATGGCTGTCTGCCACAGTTCTCTGCTTATAAATTGAGCAAAGTTGAGTACTTACCATGCAGCTGCCCAGTATGCAGCTCCAGGTCCAACTAAATTCATACTGAGTTTCCCTTCTGCACTGTTTTTGTAACAATTATGTCATACATCTCTTTCTCTACCTTTATGTGACCCTTCCTCCCAGCTCTGCCCTGCTGCTGGCTGCCAGTGCAGATTCTCACCTGATTCGCTCTTTCTCACTCTCTGTTCTAGTAACAAGAGTCTCTGAGTCTTTCCAAGTCTCTGAAAGTCCAGTATTGAAATTTAGTACACTCCTTATCACCAACCGAAGTAGCTATTTCAATTCTGAATGGCAGAGGAGATGGGACATGTGCAACCTGCTCCACCATCTTCTGAGCCCCCTCTGCACTGTTTATTATTATTGTTTTTGTTTGTTGTCATTTTTTAAAAGAAAAAACAAGTTTTACTGCTTTGCTAGCAAAGGAAAAGCACAAGGAACTCCTGTCCCACAGGCTGTGATTCTTTTCATCAGCAGCAACTGGGGCTTTTAAAGAGTTGATTCAAAGACTACATTCCACATGTTCTCTATTGGAGTTGTAATTCACTTGTTAATTTGGGACACAGTCATTTCTGAGATCTTCTGGTTCCATCCCCAAAGTTGGGATTACTTCATTCCTATGGTGGGTGTATACTCAAGGACAGATAAATCTGCCTAAAATGGGGGAAAAAGGTAATCTTGTTTTCCCTGAGATATTAGGGAGAAGCAAGGAGAGAGGAAGAGAAAGAAACATGTCCGTTTAAAAAATAAGTCACAGTGGCAGAACAGCAAGGGCTATATTCAAAGCATAAAGTGGACCACTGTGACATTTCCCCACTGTCAATTTCTACATTCCATTTCTGTGGGAAAATGAGAAATGACATCTCCAAACTGCTTCCTGCTGAAAGAGGGTGAAGTTGGGGAAAGTAACCCAAAGTCCTTTTTCTCTATCAGATGGGGCATGGACAGTTTGGGCTATTCAGCCTCAGAGCAGTACAGAGGTCCACAGTGTCAGGTGACTGGACAAGGCATACATAGGGCAGGGATCATGCTAAAATAACAATAAAGAAGACAGAAAAACATTAGATTTTTGTAAACAATTAGCACAAAAGCAATTAATATTTCAGCCAGTCTCTGAAAACCATGAAAACAGTAACTCATATCAGTAAAAAACAGATCAAATTTATCAATGTAGGATGTTAGGGAAATTTGTAGGTCTGTGAAATTAAGCTCAAATTAACTCAGGATAACTTGCAACTTTAGACTCCTTTGTGATCATTATTATTAGGCACTCCCTCACAAGAACTCTTCCTTTATAGCATCCAGCTTTATTTACATTTGGTAGGGCTGACACAAGTGAACATCTTAAATTACACTAAAAACCATTGTTTTTCCTTTTAAATGTGCTATACTTTCCTACCAGGTATTTAAGAACAATTTGGTCAAAACTGATCTTTTTCTTATCTCCTTTTAACAGCCAGCTGAGATTCCTCAGAGATCACTCTTGGAGACATGTGTAAAGCCTCTAGGATAATTTAGCTTTCCTCTACCAGTGTTGCCATCTGCTGGGATGGGTCAGAGTCTTACTGACCATGCCTGGCTTCTCTTAGAAGCCTCAGGGACATTTCCCTCTCCAATGATCCTCCTCTTTGCAGAATGTGCACTGGTTTGCTTCCTGCTCTCTAGGGTCCTCTCAATCTGCCTGATCAGATTGGGTGGCTCACCAGAGTTTCAGGACCCAGAGAGAGGTCCCATCATTCTCTGGCTTCTGGCTGAATTTGAGGGCAAGGAGCAAAATGTTGGCAGCTTTTTCTTTTTTCTTTTTTTTTTAATTTTTTTTTAGTTGTTGATGGACACAATGTCTTTATTTTATTGCTTTGTATGTGGTGCTGAGGATCGAACTCAGGGCCTCACGCATGCGAGGCAAGCGCTCTACCGCTGAGCTACAATCCCAGCCCGGCAGCTTTTTCCTTGACCCTTTTACTTCCTTGACTTTGGTCTCCAAATTTTGGTTGTAAAAACCCAGCAGGCCAGTTTTAACCATCTAAAAATGGTAGTAACAGGTTATAATTTCAATATCTATAATTTCACAGTTAACCCTTTCATTTACTTGGGGTTAGTATTAATACTGGAAGTCAGCATTATATCTTTCCTATAGGTGATGGATTATTATCTCAACATAACTCAAGTTGTTTTATTAAAAGCAGTACCTCTGTAAAACATAAACAGGCAGCTGGTCATGGTGGCACATGCCCATAATACCAATGGCTCAGGAGGCTGAGGAAGGAGAGTCTCGAGTTCAAAGCCAGCCTCAGCAAAAGCGAGGTGCTTTGAGCAACTCAGTGAGACCTTGTCTCTAAATAAAATACAAAATAGGGCTGGGGATATGGCTCAGTGGTTGAGTGGCCCTGAGTTCAATCCCCAGTACCCAAAAACAAAAAAACAAAACAAACAAAAACACTAACAGGTGATAGTTACAAAGTTTACAAGGAAAATACAAAATGACATTAACAGAGAAAAAATATTCAATTTTTTAAATAGCTATGAACCAAGAAAAATGATTTTTATAATCTTAAACCTTTAGTTAGATATTATATCCCCTGTTTGAGATCACAGTAATCTTTACAACAAAAATCAATCTTTTGAACAACTTTAAATGAGGTGAAGTCTAACCTATTTTGGAGCCATTAACATGAAGTAAGGTGAGAGGCAGAGCCTTATCTTAGGTAAGGTGGGGCTCTTGACAAATAACACAATATAACACATATCTGAAACATGAATCAAAAAAAAAAAAAAGCTAAAGGAGTTTTTAACTTTCTTTTTGTGGAAAAAGTGGCAAAATGTTTCCATGTTTTACGATGTCATCTTTAAACAGATTAGGTTTTTCTACAGCTCAGGCAAATTTTCTGGGATTTTTTTCCCCCCAGCTTAGGGCTAGTGTCCTTGACCCTTAGTGAGACAGTCTGTGGCGGCCTGAGGCCAGGCTGAGAAACAGTGCTGGGAGTGCCAGCACTAGGTTGAAAGGATTTAAATTGTTTTAAACCCTTTCTTCTGGTGTCCTGCTATCTGTGCACACTAAAGGCAATGTCTTTTGGCACCTTCAACTTAGTTCCTGACTGTTCAGACCTTTTATCATGCAACTGCATAAATGCCTGTATATACAGAATCTCTTTCATGTATTTTACCTGACAGACCAACTTCAACATTAAAATTGGGTAATAACCCAGAAAAACCATTCAAAGGCCAGATTGTGTTATGGTAAACCATGTTTCTCATAGACAGGCTTATACCGATAGGTGGTCCATCCAGTCAAGATCTCTCTGATCAAGAGACCACTGGTAAGATCAACTCAGCATGGCCCATGTCTTAAAGGGTCAGTAACAGATTAAAAAAAAACAAAAACAAAAATAGACAAGAGAGGATCACTGAAACCAGGGCTGACGGGAACCTTTAAAACAGACAGAACTTCTACATTCTCAACAAGTTCACCAGCCACCTTGCATCCTCAGCATGCAGGCATCAGCATTTCTTCCACTTACTTTACCTTTGACAGACCAACTCCAACTGCAAGATTGCGTAATAATCCAGAAGCTATTCAAAAGCCAGATTGTTACAGTAAAACATTATCTTAGACAGGCTTCTACCTATAGGTGGCCCTTTCTTCAAATTTCTTTACCTTTGACAGACCCACTCCAATTGTAAGATTGTACAAAAAAGAGACACAGACAGACAACCAGAGAGGAGCCCCAAAACCATTGCCAACAGATGGGAAACTTTAAATTGACCAGCCAAGATCTTTCCCAAGAGACTACCTATAGGATCAATGCAGTACTGGCCATGTCTTAAAAAGGGTAGTAATAGATATAAACAAAACAAAAAGACAGACAATCAGAGGGAATTCACGAACCCAAGGCCAACAAACAGATGAGAACCTAGAACAGACCAGAAGGAAATAAATATCCCTAGGTTCTCAATTCCTGCTTAACCATGACTCCTGCACCAATGGTGACACAGATGTGGACATCCCCACAAAGAGGGACCAGATGCTCTCATGAAGAGGAACCAGGTGTGTGGAATCAAGGGTCTCATTGTGCACACCAGGAGAATTACCAGATGGCCAAGGGTGTTGAGACTTTACTAACTTCAGTTTCCTTTTTCTCAAAGTGGACCATGATGGAGCAACCTGTACCATTCAGGAGGAGAAGGCAGGAATTCTCCAAAGCAGAAGGAGCTTCAGCAGCTGCTGAGACTGTCCCTCAGTCCCTCCCTTTACTTAGAGGAATAGCTCCTCCAGTTCAACACAAGGCAAACTCACCCATCTCCTAACTCTCCTGAAGTTGTTTCTCAACAAGTTCGCCAGCCACCTTGCATCCTGAGCATGGAAGTGAGGTTCCTTGGAGAAACAAGCCTGCCCAATAAATCTGGAGTGGGGTTTGTCTTGGGTCCCACCTGGGATACCAAATTTGTTACTGAAAGCTTGGTTCTTGTCCCTGATGCCAATCCAATAATGAGGACACCGTTATGAGAAAAAGGAAGTTTTATTGCTTTGCTAACAAAGGAGAAACACAGGGGACTCCTGTCCCAGAAGTTGTGGTTTTCTCATTATTTGGTTTTTGGTATGGGGCTTGAAACTCAGGGATACTTTACCACTGAGTTATATCCCCAGCCCTTTTTATTTTTTATTTAGCAACATGGCCTCAGCTAAGTTGCTTAGGGCCTTGCTAAATTGCCGAGACTGACCTTGAACTTGCAATCCTCCTGCCTTAGCCTCCCCAGTCACTGGGATTATAGTTCTGCACCATCACTCCTAGCTCTGCACTGTTTTTAAAACTTCTTTTGAGTATAAAAAATTGTTTAAAAAGCATTTTAAAACAAATAGGGTAGGAGATAATTTAATCAGACCAAAAAATGTGAGTAAGTGAGCAACTTTTTAATAAGCAGTAAAATCTCTAGGTTTTTGTAGCAAATAATAGCTATTGGAAAGACATTCTGGAATTTATGAAAACAAACTGTCTTTTACTACAAAGAAATATTGTTAGGAGTGAACTGATGAATAATGCAATGTGATTGCACCACCTTAAGTATGGAAGGGATTACATTTTACCAGATTTACTAGATATCTAATAAGTTGATATGTATGATTTATTCCCAAACTTAGGAGCTTAAAGTTGAAAACATTTATTATCTAACAGTTTCTGGGATGCAGGAATTCAGATACAGTTTAGCTGAGTTTTCTAGCTCAGGATGGCACAAGGGTACTGAAGAGTTGAATGTGCTTAGATCTTGTGTGAAGACTCAACTAGAAGATTCACTTTCAAACTCATTTAATGACTATCAGGTTCAGTTCCTCTACAGCTGTTGGGCTGAGAACCTCAATTCTCCCCTGGCTTTTGACCAGAGTCTTCTTGCTGTTCCTTGTCAAATGGGCCTCTCCAAAGGGCACTTTATGGCATGGTAGCTGGCTCTCATCAGATGGGATGAGAGAGAATGAGCAGGTGAACAAGCTAGAAGCCACAGTCTTCTGTAAACTTATCATGGAAGTAAGATTCTATCATTTTCTATGTCCTGTTCATTAGAAGAAAGCCACAAGTCCTCCATACTCCCAGGTGAGGAGATTCCATAAAAATGTGGACAACAGAAGACAGGGTTCTTGCAAGCCACCTATTCAAGGGGGCCGAGTCTACCTTCCAGCCCCTAATGATTCATATCCCTGACATATAAAAAATACATTCACCCCTTCTGAGATCCCCAGATTTCTCATCCCACTGAAAGTTCAACAAAAAGTTTGAAGTCTTTTAATCCAAATCAAGTCCCAGAAAAGACTCACAGGGTGTAGTGTGTTAAGTACAGTCTCTGGGATATGCAATGAAAGAAATGAGTTATCTGGCCCCCTTGCAGTTTTTACAATGGTAAGACAAGCAGAGAAGAACATCCATACGCATTCTTATTCAAAAAGGGGACATGGAAGGAGAAATAAGAAGTCAGTGGCCCATGTTCTGAAATCCAAGTAGGCAAATGTTGGGAGTTTCTTGATTAAGTTTCAAGGCCTGAAATAACATGCCTTCTGAATTCTTAATTCTACTCTATGAGTCATCCTTCAGTTTTCATAAAAAGAATTTGAAGGTGAGTAGTTTTATCCATCTGTTTCCTGCCAGTATAATTTGGGAGTGTGACAGCTGCCTTTCATTTTTCTTTCTTGGTTTCCATTAGTCTGTGTTTTTACGGAAAAAGTTTTCTCAGAAATTCTACAGGCCTCCTGTGCATTTCAGTGGGTACACTCCATTGGACACAAGTCACATCCACAGACCTTTATCAGATAACTTCTTTTCCAGCTTAGTCCTCTTATCATGGCTGAGGAACAGTGACCATTAACTCCCCAAAGATCCTCTAGTTTATTAGGAAGGCCTGTGAAGCACAACAGGGTCTTTTATATGATCACATATTCTGAACTTTCCATTCTTCTGAGGTTTTGGCAAAATGTTCTATAGTTACACCTTTTCTTTTCCTCTAGAGCACATTTTCCTGATTATATATCCCTTAATTTTAGCTTCTTTGCCATCTAGAGAGGGTTAAAGTATTCAACATCACCAAGTCCTGGTCCTATTCTGTGTAATAATTCTCAGGTGATAATAAGTCAGGCAGCACTTCAATACTTTGTGTGGAAACCCCTTTAATTAAATGCCAAGTTAATCACCTAAAGTTCTGTTTTTTCCAAACTTCAGAACACAATTTCACTAAGCTTTCAGCCACTATACAATAGAATTCCTCTTCTTGTTTCTATTAATCATGTTCCTCCCTCCTTTAGAGGCCTCTATGGCAGTGCTAAATTCCACATAACTAATATCAGTCTGTTGAAGTCTGTTTAGGCTTTATTTATTTTACTCCCAAATCTTTCTAGCCTCCCACTATGGCCTGCTTCCAAAGCCATTCCCATATTCGTAGGTCTTTGTGATGGCCACCATCTGCCTTCAGATACCAAAATCTGTGTTAGGTATCTAGTGTTGCAGAGTAAATTACTACAACTTAAGCAGCTTAAAATAACAGAGTGGCTGTGCAGCCAGAGTCTAGAACTAACTGAGCTGTGTCCTCAGTTTCAGGATCTCACAAGGCTGTAATCAAGGTGTCAGCTGGGCTGACTTCTCTGGAAGATCAACTGAAAAAGAGTTCACTTCAAGCTCAATCAGGCAGTGGCAGAATTGGTTTCATTGTGGTTATATGACTGAAACTTCAGGTTTTTGCTGCCAATAGGCCAAACGCAGCCGTCAGCTTCCAGAGGCCACATAAGCAGGTCACAACTTGGCTGCATGCTTCTTCAAGGTCAGCAGGAGAGTGAGAACAAATCTTCCAGCAAGACTGAGTCTTAGATAATATAATCATGGCAATGATACCCCATCACTTTTGCCACATTATACTGCCAGAATCAATCCACAAGATACCATTCATATTCAAGGACAGGCATGGACACCATGAAGTAGGAGTCATGGAGGTCACATGAAAGTGTCCACTACTGATCTCATCAGAAAAGTTTTTAATTGTTAGTTGTTAGGTCAGAGGCAGAAGTAGAGAATAGCTGCCTTGGTCCCGACCCGCCCTTCAGCCATCTCACTCCCTCCCACTCTGACCCGCCCCCGGGCCAAGCCTGGGGCCTACAGGAGCCGCCTGCAGGCCCGCCCCTCCCCCTCAGGTCTGCAGCCCCCGGCCCCTGTCAGTTGCGTGCACTGAACACAGTACGCAGGCGCCAAACATGCCAACATGGCAGCCTCCAGTAGCCCATACAGAAAGAACAGCAAACCTCCAACATGAGAACCGCCATGACTCCCGGCTCATCCCGGAAGGACTCTGACCTCACCAGCCTCACCTAACCAATCTCAGAGGACACTGGACTCTAGACCAATACCTCTTCCTGCCCCAGGCCCTTCCCTTCCAGCCTCAAGCCTTCCTTTTCCGGACGGGGAGGGCCCTTTAAATTCTGTATGGCATGAGGTTCCAATGCCATTTCTGCCCAGTCAAGCCTGGTGACTGGGGGTTGGGGGGCCAGGATCGTCCTTCCCAGAATAAAGCCTGTTCCAGTTCTGTTTTACTTCCATATGGTCGTTTGGGTTTACATTAGTGAGATGCTCTGGATGACAAATGAAAGCTCCCTAAAACTCAGAGTTATATGTTATAATATAACATATAACAAAATATAACATATAACCTGTTATCTGTAAAAGAGATGTAGACTCCAAAGGCTCCTCCCTGTCAATAAGAAGACAAGTTACCCTGAAGGGGAGACTTTGATAACCTTTACACAGACTTGGTTTCAGAACTCAAGGAGATAGGCAAAATCCCTTAACAATAAAATCTGTAACAATAAGTACCAATTAGAACCAGTCAGTATGGGCCAAAGTGACCCAGTGTTGTGTTGGATATTTAGAAAGTCTCCATTCCATGGTGTAAGACCATGTGCAGTAGGGACTTGGAAGTCTGATATAATCCTGCTGCCAGTCAAAAGTCAAGAGGTGGACCTGGGTAAGACTCTCTAGAAACTTCCCTGGGACCCTTCCAATGAAACAGGAGAGCAGGAGGAGTAGACCATTCTTCTTTGAGAGGACCCACTCTCTCCCTTGAGAGTGTTTCCCTTTTCCTATCCCTTCTAATAAACTTATGTCTGTTACTCCAAACATATATGAAATCTTTCCAGCATGATCTCAAGATCCAATAACTGAGGACTGCCATGGCTGCTGGGCTTTGCAGTGGGCCACTGCTCTGTAATATTGCCAAAAGCCCAAGACTGAATAACCATAGTTCTCCTGTCAGTATTGTAAAGCCAGATGACCAAAAGGAGGTGAATTAAAACACTGGGCAAGGCTTTATTAGAAATACGCTCTCGGGCTAAACTCTCCCATCCATCAGAGTGTGTCCGGGAGAATCGCGCACATGTTCCGTGGTACAGAAAATTTTAAAAGGCCCCGTCAGGAAGGGGAGGGCTTAAAGCAGAAAGAGAAGGTCAGAGGATCCTGCTGAGGTCAGAGTCCTTCCTGGATGAGTCAGGAAAAGCCCACTGATTGACAGGAGGCACCTCCACTGCTGACGTCAGCATCTGGCTGGCTGCTCCTCTGTGCATGCGGGCAGCTGCCCCAGCTGCCCCTAACCGAACACCCTGAACTGAAATAAGAAGTATTTCCTGTAAAAAGGTGTTCCACAGAAAAAGTGGTTAGGTTAGTTCTCAGTTCAACAATTGAACAAATGCTTTTCCTCCAGGAAACCAGTCCTTCAGTGACTGTGGAATCACTCTGTGTACTTCCCATTTTGCCTCAACAACTACAAATAAAACAGGTGTACACAAGGGGTGAGATATAATAAAACCAATACATTTTACAGCTTCAAGGATTTTATTAAAGCAAAATTTCAGCTTCAAGGATATTATTAAAGTAAAACTGCTATTTTAAAAAATGTTTATGCATGACAATTAGAATACAATGGATACTAGTGCAGTGTGAAGCCACTGCCATGATTTAGCCTAGGTGCTCAGTTTTATCCACCATTACACAGGGAAACAGCAAGTTATGTCTCAATCATGACTGAGCCTTGACCTTGCACATCCCCTAAAAGGAGATAGGGGACCACAGAAGTCTGTAAACCCCACTCTGAGAACTACTGATATCAAAGTACACATAGATCAAAAACAAACTAAAAACTAAACAGGAAAAAAATTATTTAATAATTCTATAAAATTATTAAGCTACTATAAGAAATCAATCTAGTACCTCATATCATATTGAACACTAAGAATATCTAGACAGAAAGATATATGAGAATTTAAATCTAAGAGGATAGTCCATCTCAGGCAAGAAAAATACTTTCTAAACCAGATGTAATAAAAGAAATTATAAAACATAGATTTGAAGATTTGACTTTTATAAAAAATCCATTCCAAGAGAATTACCTCTTCCATTTCAATCCAACTTTTCACTGAGATATTCTGAACACCAAATCCCATTTCTAATCTAGTCTATTTGTGAACAATATTATGACATGAAATATTTTCTAAATGCTACTCAAAGGCTGATACCATTTAAAAATATTGGAATTTTCTGGATTGCATCATTTCCTCAGTTGCATTAAATCAGAGCTTCTCAGTCACATGTATGTAAATTACTACCTATTAAAATGCATATTCTTTTTTTTAATTATTTTTAAAAATATTTTTAATATCTTTATTTGTTTTTATGTGGTGCTGAGAATCGAACCCAGTGCCTCACACTTGCGAGGCAAGTGTTCTACCACTAAGCCACAACCCCAGCCCGTATTTTTTAAAGTATTTTTTAGTTGTAGATGGACACAATATCTTTATTATTTTTATGTGGTGCTGAGGATTGAACCCAATGCCTAATACCTAATAGAATAATACCTAATAGAATATAAAAATTTATATTCTATTAGGTATTTGTAATACCTAATAGAATATAAAAACTAACTACATAGTTTTACCCTATATTGTTTAGGGAATGATGACAGGAAACAATCTGTAAGCGTTTGGTACATATGCAAATTATTTTGACTATGCTCAATCTGTGGTTTGTTAAACTACACAACCCTAAAACTTTTCTTTTTAGAAAGTTGAGATTGTGCATACAGTTCATTATGTTTTAATGATGCCAATATTTACAGTACAATATTAGTTATATAAAAATGTATCATTCTGTGTTTGTGTATGTACAGAGAGAATGACCTTGGGAGATATATACCAAAATATTGTTAGGAATTTTATTTTTTCCATTATGCATTTTGTACTTTTCAAATTTTAGTTAATGAACATATATTACAATAAATTCACTATATACATCAAAATAATTTTTACAACTAGGATTGCACCAATTGTTAGGAGTGGGAAAATCTGCAATGGAAACTTATTGCAGGAACATAAAGAGACATTTAGCTGTAATTTCAAGGTGAGATTTTTACAAAGGTAAATTTTCTGAGTTTTAGCTGTTCCTTTTTAAAAAACATTGAAGTACCTTGTTTGACCAAATACTAATCAGGAAGCTTCAAACAATTGAACAAAACTACAGAAAAAAAGGTAGAGTAGAAAGAAGAAAAATGTTTCAATATATATTAAGCCTTTACCTGATATTTTCAAATTCATATTTCCCATTTACTTCTTATGGTCATCTTTAAAAATTAAGAAGAGACAAGGAATATAAAGATTGTTAAATTCTAGTATCTTTTAGAGCAAGTTTGTTTTATTTTTTGAACTGTGTCATACATATTTTTATGGTTATCTAATAAAATACTGGGATTTTCTTCTCCCTCATGCAAAATTCAGCCTTGCCCTACTTAAAACTGTAAACTAATCTTAGAAGACTTCAATTATCTTAAGCTGATAACATCATATAACGTTTTTTTCATCATATAACTTTTTTTTTTTTGGTACTGGGGATTGAACTCAGGGGCACTTGACCACTGAGCCACATCCCCAGCCCTATTTTTTTTGTGTGTTTTATGTAGAGACTGAGTTGCTTAGCGCCTCACCGTTGCTGAGGCTGGCTTTGAACTCGCGATTCTCCTGTCTCAGGCTCCCACAGTGCTGGGATTACAGGCTTGCGCCACCATGCCTGGTGGAAAGTTGTTTCTATGTATTTTTTAAATGTCATATTTTCTCTAGTACCTTATAAGTACTATGTTTTATAAAAATTAGCACATTTCATTCAGTAAAAGAAATACTTTACTCATTCCCCACTTCTCAGAATCAATACCTATGACAGACTTCCAAACTTGTACAGTTTTAGGAGGCCTTCACATAATAAAGTTTAACTCCTACCCCTTCTTAATCTATTGTATAGGCTGCAAGAAATATGTCTTTCTTAATATTACTACTCAATAAATCAAAACTTACCAAGTTGTAAGCTATCGCAGTCTTTTAAGGATACCTGGGTTGGACTTATCACTAATTGTTCTTTTGACTGGCAGCAATGCCAAGCAGATCTCTTTATTAGTCTTAGATTTAGTGTTAGACTTAATACTAGTTCTCTAGTGTTAGTTTCACTAGCTTACTTTTTGCTAAATGAAATTACTGGCTCTAGTATTAAGAGACTCACTTGATCAAAAGGGAATTGTGAACTTCATTCAGTGGTCAGCAACTTGCTTACCTAGGCAATTCTGACACACAAATGGCACACAATAGATCATGCAGTGGAATTGAGAATACAGCAAAGCTTTTGGAATTAATTATATACTAGGATTAAGTTTTTCCAAAATACTAAAATGACTTGGGAAAAATCCATTTTATGTGTACAATTTTAGAGTAGATATTATGTGCATTTCTACTCTAATTTAGACCAGCTGAAAGGAATAAATAATGAAGTACTGACATATTTATTTTGCATCTACTAAGCTTATCCATTAAAATAGATTTATCTGCACCATTTCCCTTAAATTGCAATCATGCCCTCGTTTTAAAGCAATTTTCTATGTTTTGTGAAATTATGTTTCCAGAAGCTTATCATGCATTGGAGGTTGCATTGTTCCACTGGGTCGGAAGTATGTATATAGCTAGGCCATTTCTTCCAGATGTGAGGGCCCAACATTATCTCAAATGCCGATGAAATAGAATTTATCCACTTCTATAGTCACAGATGTAATGTTATGCATATATGTTGCTTGCTCAAAGATTCCTTTGCAAAATGGCTTTCTGAACGTTCAGTTTCTTAAAATGCAGATGAAATCTGTATTTGCCTCACAGCTACTTTTTAAAGCAATTTGATAGCTTTGCTCAATTTGGAGTTGGATGAATGATTATTTGTTATGGATTCTGATTCTGTTTACTTTTAAATACAATTTTATATATGTGCAAAACATGGAGACATTCAGTCAGTTTTTAAAGATACATTTCTGTTTGGTTATCTTTTCAGTTGCATTTTCTATAGGCAATGCATAAGGTTTTCTAAGAGGAATTTATAATAGGAGCTTTCAATTCTTACCTCCTGCCACTCTGTTACCTACTAACAAATCTAATGGCTCCAATTTTAAAGTAATACTAATTACTTTAAAAAAACATATATAATACTTTTAAAAATACTGTTTTGTTGAGCTTTTAAAATTTCAAAAAAGGACATTATTGTTGTAAATAATCCAAACAACCATGTTTATGTAAATTCAAATATAGAAATTCCCTTCCCTCTACCCAACTCCTGCTCACAGAGAAGTAAACACTATTAAACCATTTTGTATATCCTTTTGAAGCTTTTTTTTTTATATTTTTTAGTTGATGAATCTTTATTTTATTCATTTATTATTTATATGTGGTGCTGAGGATCGAACCCAGTGCCTCACGCATGCTAGGCAAGCGCTCTACCACTGCGCTACAGCCCCAGCCCCTTTTGAAGCTTTTTTGCATTTTAGAACTTATGTAAGTAAAATCATGCATTTGATGATATATATGAATTATTGTGTAACTTGTTTTATCACTGAACAATAGAGCTTGGAGCTCTTTTCATATCAGTGCATGTACATCTACTTGACTTATTAAAATCACTGTATAGAACCCCATAGAGTGGATTTAGTCATTCTCCATTGATGAGTATTTAGGTTGTCTATTTTTTTATAAACTAAAATGTTTCAATGACCTAATTTATGTAGCACCAATTCCTAGAAGTAAAATCATTTTTGACAGATTTTACTAAACTGCCTTCCAAAAAGGCTAGACTTACCTAGATTGTCTCCAACAATGCATGTCAGCACCTTACTCACCAAATCTTTACCAACACTAAATATTTTAATATTTTTATTTTTTGCTAGTGTTGTTGAGAATTTTTAAATGTTTTACATTTTCATGCTTCTAGCTGAATGTGTAATGGTTTGTGACTGAAATAAAAGGTAATAACTCTTAGCCAGAATAGGATATTCTTTTTCCAACTAAATGCTTTTTATCTTGATTTCTCTTTTATCCTTCTGTTACACTTTCCTGTTTATTTTCCTATTCCCTTATTTTCAGCATTTGTCACACTCTACAAAAAAAATATAATTGAGCCAAGTGCAGTGGCACATGCCTGTAATCCCAGCTGCTTGGGAGGCTGAGGGAGGAGAATTGCATGTTCAAAGCCAGCCTCAGCAACTTGGCGAGGCCCTAAGTAACTCAGCAAGATCCTATCTCAAAATAAAATTTAAAAAGGGGGTTAAGCATCCCTGGGGTTAATTTCCCATACACCCCCCAAAATTGTAATTGAACCTTGCCTTTTTACCTAATCTATGAGATTTGTTTATTAACAAGTTCTTTGCATTTATTGTAAATCTTGGAATGTTTGATCTTTTCCTCATATTTAAAATTTTATCTCTATTAAACTTTTATTCCTAGATTTAAAAAATCTTTTCTCTTTCACTGGATTGTTCATTTTTTTCCTTTCATGACTTGGGTTCCACTTATATTTCTGATCTATGTTCTATTTTCATTTAACATTTACATCTACATTTTAGATAGATATATTTAAATATGCACATGTATGCACATGTGCACACACAAGTTTTGTTTTGCTTTTAATTTAAATAAGATACATACTTTATATATTTACATATTACATATGTGTATCTAGTTAGATATTTATTCAAGACTAATGGAATCATATTGTTTTAATCTAGAGGGACTTCATGTGAAAATAGTTGCTCATTCATTAATTCAGTCACCTCATCCCAATATTAACTTCTATTTTATAGCAAATAACTTACCATAATTTACTTATAGTAAGTTAAATTCAATGTTAGATACAAACTAAGAGTTCCAAATTTCAATCTAACAATTTTAGAGACATTTTTCAATAAAAATTTATCTCATAGCATTATTTTTATAATTTTTATTTTTATATTTCCTATAGCCTTCTATTTTTTCTCCAATATATAATAATCTAAATTATTTATAAAATATTATTTTTGAAGTTTGTCTCTGAAAATAATTTCTGTAGTACAATTCCAAACCACATGATTTTAGATGACAGAATGAGCACAGACTGTAACAAAATGCCTAACAATGAAGTCTGAGAGCTTTTAACCAATAAGCATCCAAATTTGTCGCAACACTGAGGTAACAGGAAGTCTGTTTCTGTGAGGCACACTATTTCCCCAAAACAGATTCTCAATTTGTACCTTAAAGGTATAGAAATTAAATTATTTTCCAATTCAAAAGGCCTTCTGCATATATGTATTACAGAGTTAAGAGAAACTGCCTCACTTAATTTGCAAAAATTGTTGCTGCTTAATATTCTAGACCAGCCCTGTCCAATAAGGTGGCTCTGCTGGTTTCTCTGTTCTGAGTCAAATAAAACTGAAATCAATGTCAACCAGCCTGGGTTCTACTCTGCAATCTCTGAAGTTTCCAGGCTCACTGAAATTGTTGGCAAAATTAAATTTCATGCATTATAGGACTAAGGTCTCTCTTTGCTAGCTGTGTCCTAGATCCATGGCCAATTCCTGGAGTCCTCTCTCCAGTCCTTGCACATAGGTTCCTACACCTCAGAGTTGCAGACAGGTCAAATTTTTCTCACACTTGGAATCTCTAACTTCCATTCCTCTCTTCCCTTTCTTTACCAGCCAACGAACATTCTTTGCTTTTAAGGACTTGTATAATTAGATTAGGCATACACAAATAATCTAAGATAACCTCCCTATTTTAAGGTCTATAACTATATTATATCTGCCAAGTCCTTTCCCAGCAGTATCTAAATTGATGTTTGATTAAATAACTAGGGTACAGGAATCTTGGAGGAACACCTAAGATTCAGCCTACCTACCATACTTTTTCTGGTCATTAAGCAGGAGTAAATCAACCAGGATCTAGGCAGACAGGATTTTAGAGATTTTAGGGATAAGGGCCTTGAAGTGAGCTTGATACCCTGAGCCACCATCCTCTGAAACTTTGGCTGAATTTTAAGTGGAAGAAATCAAGACTCTGAAAGGCTGAGCAGAAAGCAGTAGCTATCAAGAGGACTAAATACATGATAAAGACATGTACATCTGGGTCTATCTACAAGAACTATTTTAATAAGTATAAAAATTCCCAGTGATATTTTCAAAATGGATAAAAGACCATAACAATGAAGCAAAGAAGGAAAATGAAATGTTCAGCTTTAAGAAGTGATTTCGTTTTTATTTTTATTTCAATGGGAAAGCAAACAAACTAATTTATACTTTAAATTGATCAGTACAGTGAGTGGGAAAACTTTCCTTCTCAATTGTGTGTCATTTTGCTCAGTAGGGTCTTGGATGAGAAGGGGTATGTTAACCAGGAAGTTGGCATGATCTTCTCTGTGTGCCCAAGTGTGTGCATGTGTTAGTGGGAGGAACATGAAGAAGCAACCTCTCTTCAGAGACTAAATGGAAAGGTGGTTAGTCCTAAAAAACAACTAAGTAGGTAACCATTTACACAATCAGATAGGGGTACTCTGGAACCTTTCAGTTTCATCAAATATGCTTCTGTGTAATGCGGCAATTTGAAGTTACCTAACACCTTGATTCACTTCTCTGGCCACAGGGTCCACAGAAGTCAGGATGCTAGAAATCATGCCTGACTTATGGAACTCTGCTTCCCATTGGTTCCAATGTGAACAGAATAGAACATGAGCCCTCAGGATAGTCTCCACAATCCTTTCAGATACCATACTGCCTGCCATAGCCTGCTCTGCTGCCTGAGTCAGACCGGCCTGGGCACTGCAGAGATCAATCAGCAAGACCTTTCCACAGTGCTTTGTTAAGACTGCAGGTCTCTTAGCATTGAGATTCCAACAAACGACTCATCATTTGCCTTATAACTCAGAAACACCTAAAATGTCACATTTGAAAAGGCCATTCTTTCCTTATTTTACTCTACTTTTGCCTTTTTATTTCAATGAGAATTTTGCACACAAGGGTAGGAAAAGTGAATCTGTGGTTTAATCCGTATCTTAAATGGTAATCTCTATACAGTATCATATTAAACTAGTATTTTATTTTGGAAAAAGGTCGGGGGGCTGGCATAGTTATCTAGAAGCATTTTAAGGAAAGGCTAATTTGCACGTCTGTATACCTTGGATACAGAGATAAGGAGCAAGTCTGATACCAAAAACTGGGACCTCCAAAAGAGTCTCTGTCACCGCAAGTCTGAGTGACATTGGAGATGGGAACTTGCGTCTGAACAGTCCAGAGAAGTTGGTAGGTGTGAGAAAGGGGGAAGTGGGGACAAGTCTGCTCTGTACTTGGATTCTGCACATGTTGTGCTATCAGGGAGCTGGCTCTGGCCATAAGAACCTGGGACCTACATGTTTTTCCCTAAATCATTTGTAAATTTCTGGGTATAAATATATAATGTATAAACCCCAGCTTCTCCTGGGTAGACTCAATTTGTCAGTAGGCCCTTTGCTGGTAACTGAGACTGCTTAGCTCAGCTACTGTCAAGCACCAATGTTCCTACCATCCTTCAACCACAAGAGGCTATCTAAAATTCACCTTAAATGGACTTCATTTTTTTTTGGTACTGGGGATTGAACTAATGGACTTCATTTTTTGGTACTGGGGATTGAACTGAGGGGTTCTTGACCACTGAGCCACATCCCTAGCCCTATTTTGTGTTTTATGTAGAGACAGGGTCTCATTGAGTTGCTTAGCACCTAACCATTGCTGAGGCTGGCTTTGAACTCACGATTCTCCTGTCTCAGCCTAAGTGCTGGGATTACAGGCTTGAGCCACTGTGCCCGGCTTCTCTTCCCCCTTTGCTTAAATGGTTTATCTGTTCAGTGGCATATTATACTGACTTAACTCCTTTCCAATTCTCACTTCGTGTTTTCCCATTCAGTTTCTCTAGTGAGCCAAAGTACTAGCATTTAAAATATAGTCCTTACTTGGCCATGTTTTATTTTATGTCGAGTACAGTGCCTAGCACCTCATACTCCACAAGCATGCCAAGTTTCTCAATTAACATTCAGTAATTGTTAACAGAATAGCAAATCTGGCCATCATTATCTAGAATAACTCCTCACTTTTGTCACTAGGGAAACAGATCTTAAGGAGTACATAGAAATTGTCAACCATCCGAATCACTGGCCATTTTCTAATGCGTATTTTAATGCTTTTTCCATTATAAACAGGCTGTGTGCTGGAAAATGATAAAAGTCCTAAGGACAAGATGGTGACTGTATCTCACTTGTTCTCTTGAGACACTTTCCATTTAATCAGATTGCTGAGGCAGACATTTTAAATAGCTCTATCTGCTTGAACTGCTTTAAATGTGCTCCATTTGCATACTCACCACCAATTCCAGGTTTGAAGTCAAGAATTATGCAATCTGAGAAGTCAAAAAATGCATCTTTATCTGACCTTTTTGCTATGAACCTAGACAGAATCCTCTCAACAGGACCTCCAAAGGAACGTTATAAAGTGTCCCTTAAAAAAACTGCTAATAACAATGGAGACATTACTGTAAAGATCAGTAAGTGAAACATAATGTAGGACCAGGGGAAAACATTCCAAAGTCAAGAGAAGTAAAAACCTATCTAAAAGGTGTTCTTTTTCTTTTGAATTAGACTTATTGCACAGAACAAAAAACCAAACTTACATAGCATCCAATCTCTAATAAAAAGATGCAAATATTGCAAACATTAAATAGTAAGTTAGAGTAGACAATCACACTGAAGAGTTGAAAAGAAAATGATCCTTTGAAGCAATGAAAACAAAATCAAGGCAGATGGAAATAAGAAAATTCACAATTATTGAACAACCACAAACCAGGCCTTCTAAATCTATATTTTACTAGTTAGTTCTTACTCTCCAACAAAAATAGGTATACACAACTCTCACACTGGAACTCAAATTGAACAATTAAGTAGCTTATAGTCATAACTAGTAAATGACATCTGGAATTCAACAACTGATCTATTTCATCCAAAGCCTATGATCTTTATAACTCCACCTTATCATGATAAGCTCATCCATATGGGTGGCATATTTGATAAATATTTTAGAATTGAGAAATCAATGAAAAGTTCAAAAGAAAACTATAGATGAGAATAGAAATTTCTACAGAATACAAATAAAAATATTGTTATTATTACAAGTGTAATAGAAACTTTTAAGAAGGCCTGATAACACAACAACAAAAACTATATAGCTGTTATCTCTGAGAATCAACATAGATTCAAAAGTGCTCAACAAAATAGCAGCAAATCATATCTAACAGCATGTCAAAAAGATCATTTAGGGCTGGGGATATAGCTCAGTTGGTAGAGTGTTGGCCTCACATGCACAAGGCCCTGGGTTCAATCCCCAGCACCACCAAAAACAACAACGAAAAGATTATTTATCATGATCAAGTGGGATTTATCATAGGAATGCAAAGAAGGCTCAACATATGCAAATCAATAAATGTAATATATCATGAAATTGATAAAAATTATAATTATCTCAATAGATGCAGAAAATTCAATAAAATTCATTACCCTTTGTGATTAAAACTGAACAAATTAGGTATGGAAGAAAAATACTTTGACAGGAATGTCTACATAATAAAAGCTATATATAAATCCACATCTTAATAAATGGAGAAAAGCTGAACTCTTTTTCTATATGATTTGGAACAAGACAAGGATGTCCATCCTCATCATTCATATTCAACATAATATTGGAAGTACATAAGAGACTATGTACTTCTAAGAAGTACAGAGCAATTAGGCCAGAGAAAGAAAAGACATACAAATAGGAAGGGGAAAAGTAAGTTTCTCTGTTTGCAGATAATATGATTTATATTTAAAAAATCTAAAATCTTCACTAAAAGATTATTTATTTATTATTAATAAAGTTGCAGGATATAAAATCAACATATAAAAACCAAGGGCAGGCTCGACATAGACCTCAGTGGCAGAGAATTCTTGTCTACTTAGCATGTGCAAGGTCCTAGGTTTGATCAACAGCATAGAAAGGAAAAAAAACTAGCATCATTATTATATATCAATAATAAGACTTCTGAGAAAGAACAGCTACTAACCAATGAAGTGAAAGAGCTCTACAATGAAAACTACTATATTCTGATGGAGGAAACTAAAGAGGACACAAAGACACACACACACAAACACACGGAAAGACTTCCCATGTTCATGGGAAGAATTAATATTGTTAAATGTCCATACTGCTCAAGTGATTTACAGATTCAACATAATCTCCATCAAAATACGATGATATTATTCCAATGGCAGTCATCACAGAACAAGAAAAAACAACTTTAAAATTCATATGGAAGCACAAAAAGACTACAAATAACCAAAGCAATCTTGGCCAAAAAATATTAAAAAAAAAAAAAAAAAAGCTTTGCACAGTAAAAGAAACAACAATTAGAATGAAGAAACAGCTTATAAAATTGGAGAAAATATTTGTAAACAAGAGGTCAACATCCAGTAATATATGGAACTAAACAAAAACAACAGAAAAATAGGAAAAAACCAGAAACAGATATTTTTCAAAAGAAGACATACAAATGAGTCACAGGTATACATAAAAATGCTCAACACTAGTCTTTAGGAAAATGCAGATCAAAACAATATCATCCCGCCCCAGAAAGGACAAGACATATGACCCAATTTTCCCACTCCTTAATATTTACCCAAAAGAAATAAAATCAGCATACTACAGTGATATATCCATATCAATGTTTATAGCAGCATAATTCACACTAGTCAAATTATGGAACCATCCCAGATGCCATCAATAGATGAATGGACAGTGTGATATATGCATACAATAGTGTTTTATTCAGCCATGAAGAATGAAATTATGACATTTGTTGGTAAATAGATGGAACTGAAAACATCATGCTAAGTGAAATAAGCCTAACTCAGAAAATCAAGGGTCAAATGCTTGCTCTCATATGCAGAAGCTAAAGTAAAATGAGCAAATAAAAGGGGTGGTGGTGAGATATCATAAAGATATAGTGAAGGTAAGTGAAGTAGGAGATGGAGGAGGGAGGAAGGACCAAAAAGGGAGAAAATGTAGAATAAACTTAACAAAATCACAGTATGTGCATGTATAAATGTACCACAGTGAATTCTACCTTTATGTGTATCTATAAAGCACCAATCAAAAATAAATGAGTGAAAGGAAGACTAATAAGAGGAGGGAAGAGGAAAGGGATGACTGGAGGCATTGAGGACTAGAATGAAGTAAATCAAATTACATTCATGTATGATTTTGTTCAAATGAACCCAATTGTTACACACTTATAAAAGAAAAAAATTGTTCTCATAGCATTTCAGAGTAGAACAGAGGATACCAGAGGTGGCGAGGACAGGGGGGAAGTGGTGGATAAGAAGGAGAGATGGATGGGAAAAGGTTTTCAGTGGATATCAAGTTACCATTATACATGAGTGAGAATCTCTGGTGCAGCATAGCATGGTAGAGTGACTATGGATAACAAAAAACTAGGATACTGACTGTTTCCACCATGAAAAAAAATGAAAAATGTTTAGGGAGACAGATTTGTTTAACCTGAATTAAACGTTATACAATGTATGCATAAATGAAAAATCACAATATGTCATTTTTATCAGTTAAAAAAATAAAAAATTATAGACTAAAATTAAGAAAAACTTAAAATATATTATAGAATGGATAGTTGTCTAAGTATAAAATAAAACCCAGAAATGAGCAAATAAATGGCTGATATTATAAAGATGTATAAATTACTATATTCCTACAAAAAATTTGAAGGATTAGTACCACAACCAGGGGATATGTGTCGGTAAAATGTGCATTTTCACCAAGAAAATATTAACTTTCGAGGACATTAAAAGTCAGGTTAGCATTCATTCCTCTCAAATGGTTTACAGACAGTGCCAACACTTGGGAGAAGAGAAAATAAACCAAGATTATCATATCTTTACAATCTTGAGTGAAAGTTTCAGGAAAGTCCTTATTTAACTGCCTCAGAAACATAGAACTACAAAGGCCAGAGAGAAAGAATGCTTCTATGTGACATTATGTAGAAAACTGTCACGTGCTCCCTTAGCTCAAATTTTCTTTCCAGTTTTAGACTGGAAAATTCACACTTGACCACTCCTTCAGGTTAGATTCTTAGTAGAATAGACTTGTTTCTGAAGGATCCATTTCACATGCTAATGAGAGACTTGATCTCTGCCTAATCCAAGATGAGGTGAAATTCTCTCTTGTACATAATCTAATCTCTACAGAGAAAGTGGCCCCATGGTTGATGATCATAGGAACCAAAAGTCAGGATTGGCATGAATTGTTGTTGAAAAAAACTATTAACATCAAGACTAAGTTACAGAGTTAAATAAAATTGAGCAATTGTTGATAAATCTAAACTATAGTAATTGTAAGACCCCAGAGAATGGAAGTCTTAATTATTAAAGAGAAGTATAAATAACAGGAAAGAAAAACTACAGAGAATTCCTTAACCTAAAAATACTTAAGAATCTAAGGTTATAGTGTTTTTATATATAAATAGAAAAGGACAACGTACTAAAAATTTAAAATGTTAGAAAAAATAACTAAAAACTAAACATAAGAAGTTTAACATCTACATTCTGATAAAAGATAATCACACAGCTAAGGGGAAAACTAAAAGTTTCAACTATAAAGTTTTTAAAACAGTATAAAAAGGCAGATTGAGAATAAAAATTTATTTTTAGTCTATAAAAATCCACAAACACACGAGGTCTAAATTCACCTATTAAAAGTGCTTCAAATTTCATCTCAAGTTGCAGTGTTTATTAGAGAAAACATTAGAACTTGAATGTAAACCAACCATACATGTCTGTGTAGTTCAGTGCACATAGAACACTCTGGTATTCAATTTTTGAAGGAACAAACAGGAAAAGAATGCTAACAAAAACCAAAACTGCCTGCTGCCCAGTGCTATTACAGTACATATAAACAGTCCCTCTGATTTAGTACAGATGAAAATTCTAAACAGGCACTATCTTCCTAGATGACAATTTAGATATGCCAAAAGATTTTAAAATATGCATATTCTTATTCCAAGAATTCTACTAAAAAATTTATATATATGTACAAAAGATCACTAAATGGCCTTTAACATATTTTTGTTTACAATAAACAAAAGGTACCCTAATGTCCACCCTAAATGAACTCTAACAGAAGACCAAATCAATTACACAGTCCATCCGATTAATGGACTCCTATGCAATCTTATAGACTACTGTAGACATTTATGTTAACATGGAAAGTATAATATATTTTAAAGAGCAGACTAAAGAGAATGCATAGTACAATCCCACTTCTACATAAAAAAATACCTAAAAGAATCTATGCTGAAATAATGTGCTCCCCAAAGTAGTAATATAACAGTGATCAGTTTTATTTGTACATGGACATGTATTTATAAAATAAAATGGTCCATTATAAAAATATGAAAACATTTATTTTTGAGAGTAATACTACAGGTTGTGAAGTAATATCAGATAAAGCATTAATGATAAACACCATAGTAATGATAAATACTCAGGGTTATGTGGATATGTCTCTGATACTAGATTACAGCTTCCTATTTCTAGACATGTTTTTATTAGTTTTGGTAAGAAAAGGATACCACAAAACAGGTTAAACCAGCAGAAGAAAGTAAAAAATGGCACTTCCAGGCTGGGGTTGTGGCTCGGTGGTAGAGCACTTGCCTTGCATGCGTGAGGCACTGGGTTCAATTCTCAGCACCACATATACATAAAAAAAAAATAAAGATCTATCAACAACTAAGAAATAAAAATAAAAAAAATGGCACTTTCACTCTAATTTTTGGTGAGATCTTAAATCTACCTGAACAGTAAGCAATGTTGCTTTGAATATAAACCATTATACTAGCCAACATTAAGAATTATGGGGCTTTCAGACAGAACTTTCTTCAATGAAAGATGAATAAAATCAGACTTATCCTCATATAATGCAATCTTCAGATTATTTGAGCTTATTGTTCATATCATACATCTTCAAAGACTTCTTAGAAACTGAACAAAAATTTCATTCTCATTCTGTTTAAATAGGCTTACACATTAAATAATAGGAAGGCAAAAGCATGTATTAACATAAGCTGTCGATCATAAAATCTGAGCTATTGTTATTCTTATTTGAGGTACAAAATTCAGAATATATTAAAAAAAATTAGCACGCTCCTAGCATCCTATGTTAAAATCCAAAAAAGACTGTACTACGAAGATGTCACCTTTTAATTTCAAGTGTCCCACTTACTTTCCACAACCAAATGTTTTGTTCCAGTTTTCATAAAGCTCTAAATCTTTTGGAGACACACTAGGTCGCACAGTTCTAAAAGCATTTTCAAAATCAATATAAGCTATCGGTCGAACCTGATCTGGTGTTATGGTAGCAATGTCAGCAGTTTGTAAACTGCGAATAGGGCCAAGAGAAGCCTCTCTGCAAAGCTGTGTCATGTCTGCTCCAGAAAACCCAACAGACTGCTGGACAACCCATTCAATTTCTTCTTCACTGAGGTGACACTGCTCCTTGGACATTAGATTAATTACTATTTGCTTCCTGGCTGAAGATTCTGGGAGAGGAATATAAAGTCTTTTCACCAATCTTCTCCGGGCAGCCTCATCAATCTCTTGTGGCCGATTTGTTGCTCCTACCACTAGAATCCGGTCTTCAGAAGATGTCGTTGCTCCATCTAACTGAACTAAAAATTCAGTTTTTATCCTTCTAGAAGATTCATGCTCACCATCTCCTCGTTGAGATAATAGGGAATCAATCTCATCAATAAATATCACAGCTGGTTGCTGATACCTTGCAACAGCAAACAAAGCTCGTACCATTTTCTCCCCCTCACCTACCCATTTAGAAGTCAAGGATGAAGCAGAGATGCTAAAGAATGTAGCCCCAGACTGACTAGCAATACACTTTCCAATTAGAGTTTTACCAGTCCCAGGAGGACCAAAGAGCAGAATTCCTTTTGGAGGTCCCCGTAACCCAGTGAAGATATCTGGCCTCAACATGGGCCACACAACTATTTCCTTTATTGTGGTTTTTGCAAATTCCACTCCTGCAATATCTTCCCAATGTACTGGAGGTCCATGATCCATGATCTCATTCATAATAAGTTCAATCATCTTTGGCTCTAAGTTCTTCAGACGCTCATCAATGGGATGTACATGTTCTGTAGGTCCTGCCCCATAAGGCTTATACTGCATTCCTCCATTCTGTTCTCCCCCATCTTGCTTAGGTATAGGAGGAACAAACTTTCCAAATATCCCTCGAGATCTACCAGCTCCCAGAGACTTTTTAACACCACTATAGGAAGACCCTGATGCACGCTGGAGTTGGTGGCCTTTTTTTTGTTGATCTACCCATAATTGTTCTTTTGCAGTTTTAAAGGTGGGCACATTGCTATCCTCCCTTTGGCCATTATCTTCCATTTTACTAAAAGCCTTATTCAGTACTGGATTAGAAAGGGCATCAATGATGCCAGAACCATAAAAACCCTTCCTTTCCTGTGGATTTTCAGAGCCAGAAGGAAAACAAGACTGATGAGATGAGAACATATTTAGTCCTATGTTGGCTTTGGGAAAGCTATGATTTTCCTTTTTGACATTTCCAAATAATGGTGTAGCATGTACTTTTGCAGTGGATGACTCACCTAAAAGCACTGAGGACATGACACAAGTCTTAGTGGTGGTATTAGTCACTACAGGTGGCTGGACATCTTGAGGGCACCTGAAAGGGTTGTTCCCTGAGTTGTCTTGGGCCCTATCTCTGTCATAAATTAAGTTGGGTAATAAGTCGCCCTCTCCAGAAGCTCCATAAACATTAAATTTACGAAGATCAAAGGCAGTAGCCTCCTTATAGATTATTACTGATGCATCACCAGGTTCCAAAATAGAATCTTTGAATTTTTTGCCAGCTTGCATCATCTTCTGTACATTATCCATTTTGAAAACATTATTTATTGACAACCCAGAGTGCCACTTTTCACTGTTAGTTTGAGATCTTGCCAAAGCTAAAATGTTATCTGCATAGTTATTTAAGCCAGTTTCAACATTGTCAGAATCAACAATTGCAGAATATTTCTCTGCATATCTTTTGAACAGCTTGGTAGCACACACCTGGGAGATCTCAGAGTTTGCCCATGCATACTGAATGCGTAATATCTGTGCACGGTATGCATCAGCCCTCTGTCCTGATGTACATATGCCAGATGTAATTGCAAAGTAATTCTTCTGCCATTCACTGAGATGTACAGACCTAGAGCTGGAGGTCTGCATGTTCGAGTTTCTATAACAAATGGCAAAAACAAAAACAATCAGTAGCAAGAAGAAAACAAATACAATGCTTTGAATGCAGCTTTACATTCTTAGCTCTGCTAAGAAGGGCACACTGAATTTTATATATATACATTTATTTTTATATATATATAAATGGACAATTGTTTATATAAAGATGTATTGATATAATCTCAAAATTAAAGACTTCATAGTGATTTTTCTGAGAAAAAATAATTTAATTATATAACAATTTTCCCTGAAAAAAGAAAAAAAAAACATTTGTAAGGTTTAAATGGAAAATATTTAAAACTAATCATCAAAAGAAAGGCAATATGAAAAAACAAAGAAACTACAGATACATAAAACAAACCAGAGTTTACAGGTAGCCTCTAAAAAAAGTGATGGCCTGAGCAAGCCTTCTATTATCTCTAGGTTTCCTTATCTGTCAAGTGAAAGGAACCATGTGACAAGTCAGTAATGAATATGAAAATAATCTGAAAACTACTAATGCTATTTCTATTTTACAAATATAGAAACTGAAGCTGAAAGAGTTAAGAAACTTACTGGAGATCACAGAGGCAGTTATGAATCGAGCCACAAATCATACAGTTTCATTCTGGGTACTTGTGCATTTTCCCATGTACTCAATGTTCCTTGATGCTACTTCCAAACGTCACAGATTGAGCTGTATAGATCATAAATATAAACTAATATTTTAATGACTAATGACTTATTCATAAATAATCACATAAAAAGGATGTTTCTCAGTTTCACATGAAGCATTAACAATTGAAACTGCTTTGCCACATGAATTATGAGAACAAGCCAAACAGTCTTCTAGTAAAATGCTTTTACTTTAGATTTCTTCTCATGTTATTTTCATAAACCTCTTCACATTTATATTTGAACAGAATCATAGATGAAAGTATCATGTTGTTGGACCTAAGAATTTACCTGCATATTCACAAAAAAAAAGGTTCTAAGAAATCTTTTCAGTTTCCTAAGAGTACTGCAATAAAGTAAAAACTAAGAACTTAAGTATTTTAAATTTCCCTTCCAAATTACCTGGAGGTATAGTTTATTTATCAATAAATTCTTTTCATGCAAGAGCCATGTTTAATACAATTTTGTACATCCAACAATGCCTTGCAAACCATTTGTCACATTGTAGGTAGGTGTTCATAAATCTTTGTTAACAAAAAAAAAAAAAAATAAGGAAGCTTAACATCCAGTGAGACTAATTTGTTTAAAGCTATAAAGCCTAATAAACTAGAATCAACACTATACAAGCATTCCTCCTGACAAACAGTTCATTCTGCTTTCACTATACCATTTTGCTCTTATTTTAATCTCCTTTATACAATACTAGAACCAAGAAATTGAGAGAAGTGACTTGAAAATATTTATCAAAACTACTATAATAAATAATTTCACAATTACTATAATAATCCTCTTCCTCCACATGGCTTTATTCCAATTTATCATGTGCAATCTGGGAATTGTTCCAAACTCTCAGAGTTCTAGTCAGTGTTCTCAGGAAATTCTCCTTTCTCTTTTCCATTATCAACTTTTCTTCAATATTCATCTCCAAGTCTTACTTGTTCCTTTCAATTCAGTTATTTATCCAACAATTATAAGTACAGTAAACCAAAAACTGGCCATCACTACTCACTGAGTTTTAGTCCTATTTACCTTTTCTAAGTCAATTTAACCTTTATGGTCTTTCTTAGACTTAAAAATTATGGTTAATTAGCATTGACATAAGAACTGTTTCAAAATTCCTTTTTTTGATAATTTTCTAATTATCTTTAGAATACATTTGTCTTCCAAACTGGATAGTTAGCTTCTGCTAGTAGGAATTGTTTATCACATTTACATTCTCTCAGAACCTAGACTATATGGTACCCACTAAAATAGCAGCAATTATTATATTGGCACATCTCCTACCATGTAGCAGACACTATACAGGTCCTTTATAAAACTATTTCCCAGAGGCAAAAATAGCACAGGAATTAAGAGCACAGGATCTGAATCCTGGCTGCCTGTGTTCAGATCCTGGCTCCATTATCCTCCAGCACTAACCTTGGGTAGACCTTTTAATGTGTCTGTTTTCACATATAAAAAGAATGCAGCTAATTAGTTGACATGGTCTTTTAGTTCTGCAAAACACTAAAAACAGTTCTCAACACTGGATAAAATACTTATTATTCTTCACAATGACCCCTTCAAAAAAAGGTGTCAGTTTGTTCTTACCACAGAAATTAACAGAGTGCCTCAATCTACAGGAACTATGTATGGTCAGGGACTAGCAGAAAGCAGCTCTGACTTACTACAGGTTGCCTACCCCTTATCCAAAATGCTTCGGACCAGAAGTGTTTGATTTCTGAAAATAAAAAAATTACACGTCTTTGTGCATATATATAAATAACGATGCATATATATAAATACACGTGTATATGTATGATGAACTCTCTTAGGGAGGAGACCTCCATATGCACCTTTAAACACAGCCTGCAGGTTAATTTTATACAATATTTTTAATAATTTTGTGAAGGCAAGTTTCATGGTGTGACATTTCCTACGTGCAATGTAGTATCAGGGTTCAAAAAGTTTCAGATTCTGGAACAATATGGGTTTTCTGATGAAGGATATTCTACCTGTACTACTACGAGTAATGCTGATAATGGTAGAATATACTGAGACTCAGTAAATTTATACAGTAATGGCTCCAGTTCTCCCAGTCTTTGCTGAAATTGGCGGTGGCAGACACAGCCCCAAACCCGTCCTCATCCGCACGGAAACGCTCTCAGCCCGCCGCCAGGCCTACTCTAGGGTTTACCAATTCTCACCTCATCGTAACCTCCCAAGCCCACCCTCCCATACAACAAACGTAAAGGAACGGGGCACTGAGGACACAGCCCTGAAAGAAAACCAGTGGCCACCCGCTGGACTCTGACCTGTCACTGGCCTCCCACGGAGGCCGCGTTTGCCGACCCACAGGCCCACGGAGTTTTCTGCAGAGGCGCTTCCAGGAGCCCAAGCCTCCAGCCCCGCGGAACACACCAAAGCCAACCTGAGGAGAGCCGAGTCACTCTCAGCCTCTGAAAAGCGCGGGGTCCGACGTGCGCCTGCGCGGCGTGACGTGCTCGGGCCCGCGCCGTGCGTGCATGCGTGAGAGCGAGGAAGCGCGCGGCATCGGGCGCGCAGCGTCTAGGCCCCGGCTCTAGGGGGAGACGGCGTGGTGGGGTTGTTCCTTTTAATTTTTTTCCTTTGTTTTTCATTCATTCATTCATACATTCTTTCTTTTTCCTTTTTTTTTTTTTTTTTTTTGAGTGCTGCTGGATGGTGACATTTTCATAAAGGAGACTTGTTGCAAAAATTCTGAGATTTGCGATCTGCCCAGCCAGGACGGATTTACCTTAAGTGATAAGAATGGGTTTACCTTAAGTGTCTTCGTTTCATTATGCTTAAGCATCATTTTTTAAAGTGCTCCGAAATGAAGAGAAGTAGTGATGAGAGCTGAATGAAATTTCGAAGGATTCCGGTAGATATAGATTGTGACTTACCAAGACTTACCTGGGTGAGCAAACTGCCCGCCTTCTGCGCTACAAGCAGGGAGGGGTCGGAGAGAGGCGTTACTGCGTTTAAATTAGGAATTATTCAAGACGTCCTTAAGCCAAAATAACCATCCAGATCCTGAGTCCTGGGGCCTGCCCGCCCCTTGCCTTCACTGTCACCTCGCACTCTTGCCCCTTGCTCCCAGAGGACCATTAGCAGGTTCCCTATCTCCTCTTTCAGACAGGAATAATATGTGACTCAGGATGCTATTATAAAGACCACAATCAATAGGAGATATAATACTTAAATTATCAAAGCAGTAGCTGGCACGTGGCAGACATTCAACAGAAGCTGTGATTTTTTTTTCTTGTTACTAGTAATGCCATTACTGCGATTCAACCCCTTATGCTGTACACGAATTTTCCATCTTTTAAAATTGTGACATGTCATAATAGCATCCTAATACTTTAACATAATATGAAAGCACCAGCTTGAGCTATATAAATGTTCAACTTTCCTTCCAAGAACACAGACAGTGTAATAGACTCCTCTTCTTTCTCCTAGTTAGAAGTTAACCTTCAGGGAAGAGGTTTCCACCTACTACAGAGTGCCAGTCCTTTTGGTGTAAGGGATTCTGGAAGTTAGTTGTTCATTTCCATATTCATGAATTCTATTAATATGGTCTCCAGATAATGCCAGTGTTTGTTTTTGAGCAGAGGGATAATATGGCCCCAAATAATGTGCATCCTTTTCTGCCAGGAGATTTACTTTGTATAAATTTAGTGAAATGTGATTAAAGGTGGGTATGGGAGACCAATGTTTTGAGGAGATAGGAAAGCAGACAAGACAAGCAAACAAATTTAAATCTAGTTCCTTTTCTGTGGGATTCCCTGAATGTAGCTGGATTCCCACAGATATCCAAACCTTTCAACTTCCTAATTCTATGGTAAAGAAGGCAGAATGAGGATTGAGAGACACTAACTAGCCCTCCAATAGAGAAGTAAGACATGCTGGCCTAGAGTAGAGGAAATGCACAATTCTAGTGAAAGATTTTCATTAACAGCACAGAAAATCAAAGGGATATGAAGAGGCTATGTCTGGCAACGCCATCTTAAACAGAACCCATGAGTTGGGAGATGGTATCTTCCCCTATGTCAGAAAACAGAATGTCCACAAATTTAACTGAAGTTCTAACTAGTTTTATTTGCAGTACATGAATTGGGGACACACACACAATCTGAAAAATAGAATGAGTGCTTCCACTGGGCAAAGGTGGAAAGGTGGATTTTGTAAGGTCAGAATAGGGAAGCAGGACGATAGAAAAAGAACTGAAGGGTTAACATCAGATTGCATCAAGTTACTTTTCTAGTAATGGTTAAAGTAGAGGGACTTCCTTATTCTGCTGACTCAGGTAAACTGAGTTATCTCCAATTAGTTGCTATAAATATCCTGTTTCCAGGAAGAACTGGTCTGTTTGAGGGATCCCTCTACTTCCTTGAAGTTTTGGTTTCATTACAGGGCAATTGGTATGAGTGACTCCATTTTGGTTTGGTCTGGTCTATTGGGGCTTAGTGAAGGAGCTCAACCCAAAATAATGGTCTCCCATAACTTTTACTTAACACCTGGGATGAGGCAGGGCAGAGTGGAAAGGAACTATCTGCTTTGGTTATTTTCCTCCAGAACCAACCTAAGTCAGTCCTTCTAGGTGCTTCTAGTATGATATGTTATGGGTTGAATTGTGTTCCCCACACAGTTATGTTGAAATCATAAATCCCAATATCTGTATATCTGAATGTATTTGCAAATAGTGTCTTTACAGGGTCTTAATCGAGGTAAGATGAGATCATACTGGATTAGAGAAGGCACTCATCCAATACAATTGGTGTCCTTATAAAGACAAGGAAGAGAAACACAGAGGGAAGAGGGCAGGCAGAGGCAGATTGGAGTGATTCATCAGCAAGCTAATGAATTTCTGGGGTTACCAGAAGCTGGACTTGGAGGTAAAATGGCCCTGCTGACAGCTTGGGGCTTCTGGTCTCCAGAACTGCAAGAAAATAAATTTTTATTGTTTTAAGACACCAAGATTGTGGTACTTTGTTCCATTAGCTCTAGGAAACCAATACCTCTTCTTATAGCTCCAGAAGAGTGGTACACGGACAGGATCACAGAGCCTGTGGGGTTTGAGTTTCCAGGGTTCAAGTGCCTACTCTGCAACTCACCAGTCACCACCAAGTGTTGCTGGGAATAAATATAGTCAGTGCCTGAAGAGCAGTTAGACCATAGCCTGGGCCCGAGTTAGCACTGCCTATGTGTTGGAGATTTTCATTATGACCAAGCCATCACTTTGTAACATGATTAGAACTTGGTACTGAAAAATAACCCACATTGTTACAGTTTTTCCACATTTTAAACTCCTTAATCTTGCTATTTAATAATGTAGCCAAATTCTCTTATTTTCACAGAATGTCAGAATCTCAGACATAGGAAAGAGCTTATATAGAAGGTTGCCTACTTTCTAGTCCAATTTCTGTCTCATGCAAGAATGTTCTTTACCACTTCCCAAACCTTGGTTGTCCCCATCTCAACTTGAGTCCCCACAATGGTGGAGAATTTCCTCCCCTATAAAGAAAACATATTCCATTTGCTGATGGGCTGAGTTTTAAGTTTTTCTTCATGTTTAATAGACCTGTCTCTTTATCTGTCACTTGCTCTTTGGAGCTACAGAGAAGGCTCTTCAAATTAAAATAAGTGTAAAATTTGAAGACAGCTAACCTCCTGCCTTCCATCTGTGCAGTATCCCTAGTGCCACTTGCTGCCTATCCCCTGCCTTGAATTCAAGTCTCGGCCCTCTTCCCAAAGTACAATTATGGCCCAGGCTGGATGGAGTTGCTCTAAAAAGCTGAGAGCTAGTCACAGTGACTAGTAGCTCATCCTGGAGACTTACACCAATTTTATGGCCTTACCACTGAGCCACATCCCTAGCCCTTTTTATTTTTTATTTTGAGACAAGGTCTTGCTAATATGCTTAGAGCCTTGCTAAATTGCTGAGGCAGGCCTTCAACTTGATTCTCCTGCCTCAGCCTCTGGAACTGCTGGAATTATAAGTGTGTGTCACTGTGCCAGGCTATAGCATTCTTGCCAGGCTACAGTAATACTAATACAAGAGCACACTCAGGTGCAAGAACATGTCATTGTAAAATGTAAGTGCTCCAGCCTCAACTCAATGATCTGAGGGCTCCACGCCCACTGGTCCTACCACAGATGACCCCAGTGGGACCTAATGGACCATCCTATGTCCCCACCCCATGACAGAACTCAGATCTGGTTCATTGATGAACAAATATCTTCCCCAAATCAGATGGAGAACTACACAGCATCTAGTATGTTTCCAGATTTAGGAATAACAGATCATATCATTCAATTGCATTTACATAGTTATCAGAGTTGTTATCTAGAGGATACTAACTAACCTTAGAATAACAACACGTTTCTAAATGCAAAATGGTTACAAATAATGATAGGAGCTTATTTCAAAAAAACACCACATCCTTATTAGAATTTATGTTTATAGGAGCACTCTTCCATTGCTTATTAGTCATGATACAATAGAGCAGGTGGGTTCATCAGACAAGAAAACCATGGCCCAGAAAGTCAAAGAACATCAAAACGATCTTGAACTCATTGCTTGAATCCAGGTTGTCTAATGTTCTGAATTTATTTCCCTAGAAGTTGAAGTCATCTCCAAGTAACATGTGCATTTTTAATGCATTTAGAATAGTTTTTAACACATACAAGGCTCTCAATAAATATATTTTGAACAAATGAATGCATTTAATAATATCCAAGAATTCTATGTCTTTGGCCAGCTGAAAGGATAAGTTTATATCACAAGATTTCATTGATACAATATAGAACAAGATGATTACCCACCATAATTAGCATTTTACATAAACTGTTTATTAAGCATTTAGCCACATGACAAGGGACAATTTAGAATCACAGATATGATCTCTAGTTATGATCATAGACTGCTCTGTAAAATATTTCAATAAGCCTCTTCTGCCATGCTGATAGCTTTGTAATCATGAAAACTACAGCCAAAATAACAAATGAAAACTGTAGACACTGAGTTACTACAATTACTAACTGTAGTCCCTGATACCTTTCAGTTACTTGAGTTTTAATGAAGCAAAACCACAGCCAAATAACAAATGAAAACTGTAGTCACTGAGATAAACTTCCCATATAGCAAATATTTCTTCACCAATGAGACACTGAAAAGACATAATGACAAGTGTCTGGTTAACTTTGGAGCAGATATGGGAGGCCACAAACAGACTCAGTTCCACAGAATCAGGATGATATTTTTTTCTTCTTATTCCAGTTTTCAGATATTTGTCCTTTCAACTTTTCATGTCTATAGGAAAAAAAAATACCATGAGCACATGACTATATTAAGAAAATAATAAAGATTTGCATAATATTTATCCAGTGAAGGGGAGCAACTATAAATGTAAAATAATTTGAATTGAAAAAAAGGAACTTTTATTATCAAACTGACTTCTCTAATGACAAATTTCATCAACATCAACTAGAATCTCTAATTTTCCACCCTCTGTAAAATAGAAATAACCCCTACTTTCTCTTGGAATTGTGATCACCTGAAAATGATATGAGACCCTCAAGTAGTTACAAGTAAATCCAAGGTGTTAAGATTTTCATTATTCCAATTAATCTAGTTAAAACAATGTACATGCATTATAGTTTACTATGGTATCCTCTCTATATATTTTTTAGAAAATTGAAGCTTATTTTTACCTTTTGAATCTGCAGCAAATAATGACACCACAGGAACTATGGTTTCTATCAGAAATATGCCTGTGAGCTATAGTCTCCCCACATGTTATTCTCCAAAGCTACAGTCTCTCTATGTATCATTTTTGGGCATATGAGAATAAGATCCTGACACGATAGATACTTGTTAGATATATGCTAGTATAGGTTTGCAGAAATGATAATCAGTAGTATTTGTTTTTAGTATTGCTTGTTTTGTGTATACTAACAAATGCTTAGAGCAACGAAATACTTTCAAAATATGAGTTTCTCCCTGACAGTCCCTGATACCTTCCAGAGATGTTGGACATATGATTGAGTTGTTCTGGGAGGGAGGTCCCTTAATTTAGGAGTGGAGGAAGGCCTTTACTGTATCAGGAAAAGGACCTTGTGTTATTGGATGTATTTCCACTGAGAAGGTGGTTTCTTTGGCCTCACCTTACTGAAATCGACCATCCATAGGTTGTTCACTCATGTAATAAAATACAATTTTAACTTTGGGATTTTTTCAGCACTATATTTCAAGAATTCTCAATTAAAATTAGGAGCAAGGAAGATAAAGTCACATGCAATCAAATAAATTACACTATATCCCCAGGTTTTGCATCTCCTATGGAATATGAAAAAGGTCAATGGAGAAATAAAGAAGAGAGACAAAGACAAGCAGAGGTTAGGAGGGTCTGCTACCCTTCCCCCAAATGGGGCAAAAAGAAACAAATGTCAGACACAGAAAAAAGTAAAAAATCCTGACTGAACGACATTCTTGGTTTGCCAGGGAGGGGGTGGGGGCGTGCTACTGTTGGGTGTATTCTTGTCCCCTAGGAGGGTTTTTAAAATTGGTGCATTGAAATCATATATAATAGTGGAATTCATTATGCCATATTTGTACATGCACATAACATAATTTGGTCAATTTAATTCCCCAATACCTTCCCTTTCTGAATGATATTCTTAAAATAATCTAATGAAAAGTCTTTTAAGATTGTTTTAGCTCCCACACATATAATTTTAAATAGTCATCCTGTTGCCAGTGCTGCATTTGCTTAAAACAATATCTTTATGAGTAACCTGTGTGCTCTCTGCAGGGCTTAACTGATGTAGCTAAACCCCTCATCATTTCCAGGAAGCCCAGTTGTCTAAATAGGCTCTTTCTCTAAACCATCAAGACTTTGGTCCTTCCTAACAGTAAATTATCACTCACATGAAATTCCTGTTTTATTGTTTTCATTTATCTAAAGCTTGCCAGTTTAATATATAAGCTCGTTATGAAAGCAAGTTGCCTTAATAAGCTGGGGAAATCTGAGGAGAAAGAATGATAGAAATCGATGTTCTCATTTAAAATAAATAACCAAAAATCTGTAGAGAATCATTACAGATAGCGTTCTTTCCACTGCTCTGAATGCAGCATGATAGGGTTTTCTCTTCCTTACTTTACCAAGGGGGAAATTCAGTCCCAGTAGCGCTGAGCAGCAGAGCAGTGACTGAGCCTGGATTGGGACTCTGACCCTAACTTCAGGAGAACAGGGTGTTCCTGGCACACGCTGCTCACCTGCAGCCAGCTCCACTTTCATGCCTTCTCTGCTCTCAGCAAGTCTCCCGCCAGCTCTCTGATGTGCTCCCAGGCAAGCTGCACATGGGCAGATTCCACGGTGCGAGAGCAGACTGCAAAACGCAGCACGAACTTGTCTCGGAGGTGACATGGAACCAAATGGATTTTTTGAGCACTGTTTATTCTTTGCAGAAGAGCTTCATTCAGTTGGTTGGAAGCCTGGAAGGAAGGATTCAAAGGGAAAACCTCACTGCCCTGAGGTTTCAAAAATTCAATTCATCCTGTAACACAAAGTCTAGTGAGACTATGTACCAGGTGAAAAAGTGAACTTCACCATTCACCTTTCATTTAAAAGTTCAGCAAAATAATAGTAACAAGCTAAAAGACCATCTCCTCTCCTCATGAAACCATTTATCCATGTTCTAATGTACTGTCCAAAGATGACCTTCCACCAAGTGTGGTGGTACATGCCTGTAATCCCAGCAGCTCAGGAGGCTGAGTCAGGAGGATCACTAATTCAAAGCCAGTCTCAGCAAAAGTGAGCGCTAAGCAACTCAGTGAGCCACTGCCTCTAAATAACATACAAAATAGGGCTGGGGATGTGGCTCAGTGGTCCAGTGCCCCTGAATTCAATCTTTGGTACCGCCCACCCCCCAAAAAATGTTGATCCTCCTATGGTCCAAGTTTGTTTAAGAAAAATGAAGATCCCTGGAGATGTTATCTACAAATGAATGAGTTTAGACAACATGACAGGATTCTGAATGGCACTGGAGTAGGAGTCTAAATTCTCACAAACACAGAGAAAATCTCCAACAGAGAAAATGAAGCACAATAGTCAAGCTATTGTTAGAATCTGTGAGGATGTCCATGAATCACAGGATCAAGGTATCACTGGTGGCCTCCACACAGCCTCTTGGGAAGAGAACAGCCAACCAGCCTGGGGCAGAGGGGCCAGGATGCACAGATCCTGCTGACTGATCAGGGCTGAGAGATCTGTATCAAACAGTACATGGGAATTCAGAGCTTCCCCTGCTAACCTCTGGTGCACTCAGCCAGCTAGTCTTATGGATCTTCTTTGCCCTTTCCTCTGCCTCTGTCTAGTTTTCACATAGTGGCTCCCCCTCCTCTAAGTGGAAAATAGAAAGGGCTGGATGTAGGGCATTGCACCCTTTTGGACTTGTGCTATTTCTTCTGGACCTTTCTTCAAAGTGCAGAAAAAGAGGAGGAGGGAGGAGGGAAGTGCCAAGTCTACTTGGCAGTCCACACAAAGTGAATACCTGCTAGATGCTGGAAAATGGCCTTAGCATTGGACAAATCCACCATGACTCTGGATATAGGCTAGAATGTGGCTACCTTCAGTGCCCAAGTGCACAGTGAAGGGGCCTTGGGCAATTGAGAAACTGCTGCCCTGTATACCAGTGGACAAACTGGGCCCTATTCTAGGAGGAGAACAGAAAGAAGAAAGGAAGGGAGAGAGGAAGGAGAGAAAGAAATTGGTACTAAGGGAATGGAATTTTAAGCAATCATAAGTCTGAAATTTATATAGTGCAGAAAATGAAGGCAAATTATTTAGGAAAAAAATTGCTTGTGGTTTCCAAATGAATTAGATTAGATATGTAAAGGCAAGAAGGCAAACAGCAAAAATGGTTGGAGATGAAAGAAAGGCAAAAGTAAGCTGAATGAGACAGAGGAGGAGACTGAACAGGCTAAGGATGGAGGGAAAGAGAATCAGTTACAAAATGAAAACATCACATGTTTCAGCTTAAATAAAGAACCACAGCATATGTTGAAGTAGTGAATGATGTGGAGGACTTGAAACTCAGAATGGAGAGGAATAGGATGAGGAGAAAACAATGAGGATGTAGTAGTTACAGAAGCAGAAAAATGAACCATAACATTTGACTAATGTGCTTTCTCAAGAAGAAACCAGATTCATAGGATGAAAGCAGCAAAGTTTCACAAAAGAAAATGCTTGTTAGCTGAAAACTGCCCTGGGTTTCCTGCATGTAAGGGTCACATACACTAAAGTTCATATGAGAAGAAAGGACAGAGACTAAGGCACAGACAGTTTTGATGTAATTTGTAAATTATGCCACCAGAATGAAAGTCTTAACCCTGACAACACTATGCTAGCTGAAAGAAGCCAGTCACAAAAGCCAACATATATTTAAAAGTCCATTTACATAGATGTCTGGAATACACAAATGTCTAGAGACAGAAATCAGATTAGTGGACCTAAACTGGGGAATAGAAGATGATGAGTGCTCATGGGTGAGAGTTTCATTTTGCGGTGAAGATGCTCTAAAATTGGTGATGGCTGCACAGCCCTGTGAATACAGTAAAAATCACACAAATGGACAATTTAAATGGATAAAGTGAATTACATCTCAACAAGTCATTAAAAATTAAAAAGTTCCTACCAGAATTCTGGCAATAAAAGCAATGCAACCACTTGGGGGCAGACAAGTCTGAGCACAATGCCAGTCCCCAACTTGGATGGAACTGCCACATCACGTCATCCACATAACTATGTCCTGGACACCATCAATACAGGCTTCTCTCTTGTCTAACGCCCCTCTAGTCCTGCTGCCTCCACACTTTTCCATGCCTGGATCTCATCCTCACTGCAAAGCCCCAAGAATAGGTGAGGGAAAGGAGATAGCACGTGGAGGGGCGGTGCCACATTTTGAATGACAGCACCATGACAATGACACAACCCAGCCTACTCCTGTTCCTGATTACTGTCTTTGATTGGAAACAGGAGGCCTTGCAGAAAGACCTCAAACTTATTCAGAAACTATCAGCCAGTAAAATGTGGTAGCCTGCACCTCCCAGTTACTTGGGAGGATTTCAAATCCCAGGCCAGCTGGGAAACACAGCAAGACCCAAAGGGGAAAGGGGCTAGGGGTGTAGCTCAGCAGTACAGCACCTGCCCAGCATGTGTGAGGACCTCAGTCAGATCCTCAGCACTGAAATAATAACAACAACAAAATCCTCTCATACATTAAAAGCAATCTCTGTAGATGTCAGAGCATTAGTTGTTAGTTCCCATCTGGCTTCATTTACACCACAGAGATTAATGAGTGTGTGGGAGGTACATCATAGGTCCTTTTGAGAAATATCATCATGAATCTCAACAAAGATGACTTTTGTCTTGACTCCCAGATTCCTTCACCTAGTGAATGTACAACAGAGACACTGGAACACACAGCCTGGAATACCTCTCACTCCTGTGTGGGACCTTTTTGGGGTGTGGAGTCAAGGTGGCTGGATTAAGAAGATTTACTTTTCTAACCAGCTCTCAGATGATGCCTATGCTATAGGTCCACAGAGGAACCCAGGTTAGTGAGGCCACAGATAGGCCCTAGTCCTACAGAGAATTTCAATGGCAGATGTGGGATGGAGTCTTGGCAATGGAAAAGACAGGGAGAATTCTAGGACTAAGGAGCAAGAAGTCTCTAAGGATGTCTCAAAGAAAGTTGAACAGCAATAGTCCATGCAGGACAATCTGCGCAGGGCCTCACAGGAAGCCAGATTTTCTCAGGGCTGTGGGCTGAATACCATGGTTTTTGCTCTGTGTTCCTGGGAAGCTGACAAGGGCATCTGAGAGTGGAGCTCAGAATGAGACTTTGCCCTCTCTTACCCAAAGAAAGTGATGTGAACTGCAATAAGCACAAACAAACCTTTAGCCGGAAGCAGACCAGCCCCAGAGTGACTTCTGCACAGATCTCAAAGCGGGAGTCCTGGCGCACCAAAGACTCAAACTTCTGAGCCAGCTGGACGTGCTTGAGAGAGAAAGAGGAAAAGCTGCTTGAGTTTCTCATCATCACTGAATTCAAAACTTAACCATCTAGAAAACCCTATTAAACTGCACATCTATAATTCATTTACATGCTCTCTGCAATTTTTTCAAGTGTTTGCTGTCCTCTCATGAGCTGTTCCCATGTAGTCTGAGAAGAAACTCATTCATTACTATGAAGAAAGGCTTAACATCCTCAGAAAAATACTATCATTTTCTTCTGTTCATGGGACTATTTCTACTTTTATAATTTTATAACAAAATTCCAAAGAGGTGCTGGAACACTGTAGAAGATATAAAGGCTAACATTCATCCACCATCTCATCCTCATTACAACCCACAACATAGTGATGGATACTGGATTATACCCGTTTTCCATTTCAGGCAACAGGCTCAGAGAGGGTTAACAACATGCCCAAGGTCCTCTTGCCAGGCCTTCTGAGCTGAGACTCGAATGCAGCTGCCTAATATGGGACTTGCAGTTCTGTGGTTGCTGTGGCTCTCATTCCATGATGTTTGCCCATGAGAGACAGAAACCACACACACACCCTCCACATTCAAGAGCTGCCTTCCTGTCACTGAATACATCAACATTATTTAACGTCTAGATGTTAAGAACTCAAAAACTGATTCGAATTATCTGTGATCCATGGAGAGTAAGCTCTCGCGAGCTAGGAGTTCTCACTCTTTCAGTACCTTGAGCATCCAGCACGCCTATGGTCACGGTCACGTGGTAGATGCTCCAGAGAAGCTCTGCGCAAGTTCTGGACCAGAGCTTGTTGGTCCAAATCCCTAGTTTGACCGCCAGAGGGCGCCAAAGACTTTGAACGCAAATATTCCCAAAGCAGACTCCTGCCTAGGGAGGAGGCCTCAGACAAGCCCATTCCCGCATTCCTGCTAAGGTAGGACTGAGAATCCTTTCAAAAAGAGGCAGCATAATCACAGCTCATTGTCCTTGAAATTACAGAGAGAATCATTGTGGACAGATAAATCATTCATTTTTTAGCCTTTTTTCTCCAAATAATTTGAATTCATTCTCCTGATACTTTTCTCAATTTAGGACAGTAGACATACTATTCATAAATTCATACACATACTCCTTTTCTAGATTTTTGCCCCAGATAGATTCTCACAGTGCTTGACAGCTCCATAATTTTGTTAGAATGGACTTGATGCAGACAGGTACCAGTTTGTGGCTTGTGATAGGCATTTAGCAAATGCTTGAAAATAGATGTATTTCTGGATCCCTGTCACAGGGAGGACCCTGACATATCCAGCCTCTATCTTTAGCTCCACAGCTGGTGATGCAGCATCACCAGGACTTAAAGCTAAGCACTCTCATGATCACTGGGGTTGGAAACCATAGGCATGCCTGTTCCTCTGAGCCTGGGGACCTCTGAACATCAGGATGACGCCCTGGCTTAGAAAGTATTAGAAGAAGGAAGGACCCAGCTTGAAGTCAGCAGGCCTTCTGCATCTGGCAAACTGGGTGGGCCTTGGGCAAGTCCTGGTTTATATTCAGGCCTCAGTTTCCCCAGCGGCTGAACAAAAAAGATGAGTAATGGGACTTGAAGTAGATCGGTAGTTCTCAAATTTCAGTGCATATTATAGTGACTGGACTGCTTATTTAAACAGGTTGCTAGAATCTGCTTCAGGCTGGCACTGAAGGTCAGGAACTGTATTTGAGAATAATTGGACTAGATGGTATATATTCCACACCAACTCTAAAATTCTCTGTTTGGCAATTTTCTGAAGAAAAACACATTATGTTCTCACTTTTGCTACTTTGCTCAATGAACCTCACTGTAGCAAAAGTACAACCTACATTGTTTTTACTTTAACCATTGTAATGGTTTAGATGTGAGGTATCCTCCAAAAGCTGATGTATGAAACAATGCAAGAAGGTCTTGGGGAGAAATGATTGGGCTGTGAGAGCCTTAATCCAATCAATGAATTAATCACCTGATGGGATTGAGTGGTCACTGAAGGTAGGTGGGGTGTGGCTGAAGGAGGTGGGGCATTAGGAGCCTGGCTTTGGAGTATATATTTGTATCTGGCAAGTGGAGTCTCTCTCTGCTTTCTGATCATCACGTAAGCTGCTTCCCTCTGCCATACTCTTTTACCATAATGTTCAGCGTCACCCTGAGCCCTGAAGAAATGGAGCCAACTGTCTATGGACTGAATCCTCTGAAACCCTGAGCCCTCAAATAAACTTTTCTCCCTCTACAATTGTTCTGGTCAGGTCCTTTAGTCACAATGGTGAAAAGGCTGACTAAAACAACAGTCTTCCTGGAGCTGATAACCTGTAATCCTAATAGAGATGTCTTAAAAGATCCATAATTGTGCATTTGACAACCTAGAGTACAGCCTGCTTCCTTTACCATATACAGCCATGATCTGTGTAGTGGCATTTTCAGTCAACAATGGACCAAATGTACCATGGTGGTCCCAATGGACTGTATCTTCCAACAAGGTCATAGTCATTATAGTTTGTGTAAGTACATTCTATGATATGGGGCACAATGATGAAACCACCTAACAATGCATTCCTTACAACCTATCCCCATTGTTAAGTGATGTATGCCTGTATTTACTTACTGAGACATCTGAATTCATTTCTAAGTCCTTTAAGCCCTCCAAAGTATTACTGAGATAAAGAATGAAGACAGTACCTTGCGGATATAAGCCTGCAGACCTTTGACTCCATACATTCTAAACACAAACCACATTTTCAAAGAGCGGAATCTTCGACCTAGTGGGATCTGCCAGTGCTGGAATAAAATATAATGTGGGGCATCAGTGAGGAACATATAAATAACTGGCTTTTCAATTCACTGGTTGGCTTGTTTTTCTTAGAGGCAGCTAGTCCCCTGAGGCCATACTACTTTGGCTGCCTATTTTCCATCCTGGGGGTATGAGCAGGGCCACAGAAGGAGGCTTCCTTTGCAAAGCTTCTCTGAGGGAGATGAGGACAGAAAGTTGACTTGGGAGGCACTGATGATTATTTTTTTCACTCAACAAATGTTCGCTGAGTTCACACCTGTGCTGGGAAAGAGGTTCCATAGAAAGCAAACAGGAAAGATGTGGCCCTGTTCCTAGGAAGACCACCAGTGAGAGCAAGCAGATTCTTGCACTTGTGTCTGTCTGCAGGGATGAAGGGAGCTGAAACCCACATTTATCTGCCATATGCTTCCCGTGATGTCTTGGCACTGTTTTCTAGACCAATATTGGTTCCCTTCTTACTTCAATGACTGCAGGGGAATGACCCCAAGACCCTTCCACTGAAAGACATAGCACATGTCCATGTGTTAGTCCTCAAAGAAGTGTTCCCTCTGCTTTCCCTCGAATCTCCAGACTTTGTTGGCTGACTGCACTTTGCATCCTGTGTGACTCTTCAATGGTTGGAAAAGGACAGGGAAGAGAGGGATGGGCCATTTGCGAAGACAATCTGATAGCATGTCGTGGCTTTCTTTTAAATAGTAATGTTCTATTCAAGCTGAGCAAGAAGATGCTGAGGGCAACTCTTTTGCTTCCTCTGTGTTCCCTGATCATCTTCCCTGAGGGAAGAGAGAAGGCTTCCTGCTGGGTGCAGGGTGTGGTGTGTTCAGATAAGGTGAGGAAGGACACCCAGACTCAGTGGGGCTGCCTGCCACCTGGGGCTCCAGGAGAGCTCAGCTTAAGCACAGCACTGCTCCTGAGTGGAAGGGCAGAGGTGGATTTTAAATATAGTCACCCTCCATCCACTGGGGACACGTTCCAAGACCCCCAGTGGAGGTGTGAAACCACAGATAGTACTGAGCCCTACATATACTGTTCTTTCCTGTACATGAAGACCTGTGATAGTTTAATTTATAAATTTGGCTCAGAGACAGATTAACACAATGACTAAGAATAAAATAGAACAATTGTAACAATATACTGTAATAAAAGTTATTTCAAACTTAAGAATTGTTATTTCTGGAATTTTTTACTTAACAGTTTCAGATTGCCCTTCATCATGCGTAACTGAAACCACACAAAGTGAAACTGTGGTTAAGGGGGAATGACTACAGCATGCGTAGAATGAGTGAAGAGCAGCCATGCCCAAACTGCAAGAGAAGAGGCAGCATTTGCATCTGTGGGAGCTTCTCAAGTTGCAAAGAGAATCGTGGATCCAATAGCAAGGTTCAGAGGCGATTAAGGTGGTTTCCTCCTGATTTTATGTGGGACACTGTGCTAAGTGTATTCACAATTCATCACATTTTATCTTCCTAACAGTGCTATAAAATAGAGGTTTAGATCAGGGATGGAAAGCAGGCATGGAGGGTGGGTGACATGTCTAATGTCACCAACCTAGAATGTGGCAGAGCTAGAATCATATCTGCATATGCACAGCTGTTTGTGATTTAGCAATGTATCTGCAAGCTGTTGGGAGGTTCAGGAAGAATTAGGCTAACTAACCTTTTTGGAAAATCTAAAAGAGAAACCTCTTACCACACAACTAACTAACAGCCAGTGAAGCAATGGCTCTCTGCCATTGTTCAGCATGGAGGTGGCATTCCAAAACCATTCCTTGCCAAGTCAACCTCCTGACAATTGAAATGTGATTTAAGTCCAACAGTTGAAGGAAAAACAAGACAAATGTAATTTTTATGACACTGGAGTGAAAATGTACACAGTTTTATTGTTTGCTCATTCAAATGTGAATCCCAAATGCCTGTTACTGCCTCTCTGGAGCCTGACGCAGGCCTGAGTTAGATGGCTCTGCCCACCGGTCCTTTTCACCTGTATTAGACCAGAGTGTAACTCATCCTGAGGGCTGTGATTTTCTGTGCACCCAGCCTCACCTCTGCTAGAATGTAAGTTCTGAAGGAACAAGGACTCCATCTAGTTTGCTGCTTTATTCACAGCCCCAAACCCAGCACCTGGCCTGACTCAGAGCAGCCCATCCTTGTCTTAGGAAATATTGTTGACTTACATACTGAAGCAATCAGCAAGAAAACCTCTTCTAACCTTCTCACATGGGTCATCCAAAATGACTCTACATGTGGAAATCAGTTTGTATTTACTTTTAGGAAGTGCTGGGGATGGAACCCAGGGCCTTGTACACACTAGACAAGTGCTCTACCACTGAGCTATACCTCCAGTGCTACTATTTGAGCCTCCAGACATTAGTGATCTATTTCTTGGGACATTCTTCCTCTATGATCAAAAATTTTAAAATGTGTATACTGACCCACTCTTGACAAGCTACCAACATGTACCAGAAGGTGCAGTTTCCTTATCCAAATAGCTTGGGGAAGGGTATAGCTCAGTGGGGTGAGCTGGTAACCTAGGTCCTAAGTTCTGCCTTTCCCTTGAGTTCTGAAAATTTCTTTAACTTTTCTGAACCTCTGTCTCTTCACCTATGAAATGTGCATAATAATGCCCACTTTGCCCACAATCATGTAAATTTGGGGCAAATGATGCTTTCCTCACTTCTTTGGTCTGCAGTTCATAACTAGAAACAATGCAGATGACTTTGCCAAACCATGTATCCTGAACAGCCACCTCTTGGGTCTAACACTCCATCCTCATGCCCTCATTCAGTGGTGGGTCCACAGACCTGCTACAGCCTGTTCATTTCTGTCATCCCTCACTTCCCTGACTAGCCCTGTGGGCAACATTCTGTCCTGGGAGTCCTCCCCCATACCTGGTGGCTGTGATGGTCTTCAGTTTGGTTTTCCAGTCTCTGAATGAAGCAGTGATATCATTCATGTCCATGTCTCCCTGTCATGCCCATATTTTCACACACCCTGGCCTTTCTCCCTGGCATTCAACTGGGTAGTTCCAGGCAAACTTCACCAAAACTCTGTCCTAGGATAAACCATGATGGCTTGGGAAGGCTTCCTGTTCCACTACACTCCCATCTTATAGCTGCCACAGGAAAAGGAAAGGACAAGCTATGCCTCTGAGGAGCAGCTCCTGCTAGCTTATCAGATGGAGACATGCTGGCCCTGACAGCTCAGCCACATAACCTCTGTCAGGGCAGCACAGCCCTGTCCTTGATGATATCCTGTGCCCACCACAAAAATAACTGGACACAGATCACTTCTTGGGGTGACACAAAAAGAACTGGGTACAAGTCATGAGCGGGGAGGCAGCCAATGCTATAACCCTACCTCTTTTCCCCTGAGTGTACCCAGTTCCTATTCTTGTAATGAGCCTCCCAGCACTACTTATTGTTTCAAATTCCTTTCCAGAGTAAGGCTAGGACATCCTAGCCTTGTGGTTATGGCAAATAAAAAACAAGAGAGAAACAAAACAATTTGAGGCAAGGCTTTGAGATAACCATCCTGTCCTTTGCTGGTCTCTGTGCACTCTCTCACTCCTTAGGATGCCATTCCAGGAACACAACTGCAATAAAGAAAGGAGGGGCTGCATTGCTTCAGAAGAGACAGTCTTCCTTCCAGAGGAATAAGGGTGCAGAAGTTCTTTCCCCCTGCCTAAGTGTGCATTCAGGGCTATTTCTGCCTAATCTTGGATCCCTAATTAGTGGGCTCAGCAGAGCTACCTATTGCCCGACAGAGCCCACCTAATCCACCAGTTGGGACCCAGTTAGAAGGTGCTCCTCAGTGGAATCCTGCTCAGGAGAGTGAGGGAAAGCAGCAGTCCCAACTATGGAAGACCCTGGTAGTCCATTCACATTTTGGATTATAATGCACCTAGTTTGGTGAGATAAGTCACCCACTTACCCTGTAGTCAGTGATAAGCCCTGGAGAAAAGAGGGAAAAAAAGAAAAAGAAACCATTAGACAAAACTGTTAATATATACAATCATTTTCATCTTCAAGGTAAATTTCCTGTGTCACAAACACAGTCTTTTGAGGCAGACGTAAAACTGTCCAAGAGTTGACTGGGCTAGGAGTTCCCTGTGGCACGTGTCAAGGTAACAGATTCTAGGGGAGTATTCTGAGAGCGCCATGTCCAGGATGCACATTGAACATGCTGAATTATTAATGAGTCACCATTAGTTCTGCTTTCTGCAGTTGAATAAGAATGGAAAGCTGAGATTTCATCTAGTGCCCAGTAGTAAGTTACATTCAGATCATGTAAATCATTCAACATCCATTCATTCATGCATGGGAAGGTGAATTGGTGATTCAAAGAGTGATAAAAATAACAAAGAAGTTCCTAAGACCGGCAGAAGCCGCAGAGGGTCCAACTGCGGCCTGGGCCCACCCCAGTTCCACTCCAGAGTTCCTGTGGACCAGCAAGAGACAAAGAGGGCACAAATACAACCTCAGGAAACTCCACAGGTGTCCAACCAAGGCTTGACCAGAGACTGATAGCTACCAGCCACAGAGGAAGGCACACCTAGGGTAAGAGTCACCTGCAGAGATCCCAGTGTGAAGAGGCCCCACCCAAGTGGGCTCTGGGCCTGTCCCAGTTCTACTCCAGAGTTCCCGTGGACAGGTCAGACAGAAGGCCCAAAACCATCCTTAGGGAATGTCAGGGGCACCCAGCTGAAGGCAGACCAGAGCCTGCTAGCCTCTAGCCCCAGGGGAGCTAACACTCACTGTAAGGGTCTCACACAGACACTCCTGCTTGTGACGCTGCCTAAGTGAGACCTGGGCCTGCCTCCAGTTCTGATCCAGAGTTCCTGTTCACCAGTAGGAGCACAAGAGAGGGGCAAAACAGCCCTCAGGGGCTGCCTCAGGAGCCCAGCCAAGGCCACTCCCACTGCCCTCTAGAGGTACATCCGCTACCCCTGCCACCAACTTTAGTGGCAGTAGTGCCCATCTGGAGACACTGGGGAAACAGAAGTAGCTCCAAGATGAGACGCAGGTAATCTGGAGTGTCAATACAAGATTATAGGATAGAAACCACAATACCTCAGATCGGTATTTCAAGAAAGGAAGATACACAATCAATATGAAAAAACAAGGGAAGAAAGTGCCCCAAATAAACCTTGATAACACTGTAACAGAATCTATTGACAACACAGTTGATGAAATGTCAGAGAAAGAATTCAGAATGTACATAATTAAAATGATCAGTGAATTAAAGAATGACATAAGAGAACAATTACAGGCAAAAATTGATCAATCCAACAAAGAAATAGGAGAGCAAATAAAGGCAACCATTGATCATTCTAACAAAGAGATAAGAGAGCAATTACAAATAGCAAAACATTAAGAAAGAGCTAGAGATCATGAAAAAAAAAAACAATCATAAATTCTTGAAGGAAACAATAAACCAAATAAAAAACTCAATAGAAAGCATCACCAGCAGACTAGATCACCTGGAAGACAGAACCTCAGATAATGAAGACAAGATATACAATCTTGAAAATAAACTTGACCATACAGTGAAGATGGTAAAAAAATCATGAATAGAACATACAAGAAATATGGGACAGCATCAAAAGACCAAATCTAAGATCTATTGGGATAGAAGAAGGTGCAGAATTTCAACCCGAAGGAATGCACAATCCCTTCAATGAAATAATATCAGAAAATTTCCCAAATATGAAAAATGAAGTGGAAAATCAAATACAAGAGGCTTACAGGACACTAAATGTACAAAATTTCAACAGATCTACACCAAGGCACAATATAATGAAAATGCCCAACATACAGAATAAGGATAGAATTTTAAAGGCCACGCGAGAGAGGAACCAGATTACATATAAGGGGAGACCAATTCAGATCTCAGCATATTTTTCAACCAAGACCCTAAAAGCCAGGAGATCATGAAACAACATATTCCAAGCCCTGAAACAAAATGGATGCCAATCAAGAATCCTATATTCAGCAAAACTGAGATTCAGATGTGATGATGAAATAAAAACCTTCCATGATAAACAAAAGTTAAAAGACTTTACAGCAAGGAAGCCTGTACTACACAGTATTCTTGGCAAAATATTCCATGAGGAGAAAATGATAAGCAACAATGAAAATTTACAAAGAGAGGAACTACACTAAAGGAAAGACCATTCAAAAGAGAAAACAAGTCAAGGAAAAAACCAAAAACAAACCAAAATGACTGGAATTACAAATCATATTTCAATAATAAACTTGAATGTAAATGGCCTAAATGTACCAATTAAAAGACATAGATTGACAGACTGGATTTAAAAAAAAAAGACCCAACAATATGCTGTCTTCAAGAGACTCATCTCACAGGAAAAGACATCCACAGATATAGGAGCTCTCTCCATGCCTTCAATGCCTCCCCTCCCCTTTCCTTTGCCCCATGCTGATTGGTTACTTTGAATGTTTCCCCTCCTCTTTACCCCATGCTGATTGGCTGCCTTCAGTGCCTCTCCTTTTCTCATCCCACGCTGATTGGCTGCACACCTGACATGGATCAATACCCTATTGGCTGTAACCTAACCTTGGGGCCATGATTGGTCCGAGGACCCTATATAAACTGTTGCACTAACTGAAATAAACGGGTCTGCTTCTCGCTCCGGCAGAGCAGTTTTACCTATCCCCGGGGTCTGGGTGAGTGACTCCACGACCATCCACCCCATAAACCCTCGTCCTGTGGGACCCCAGACCTCGTCCCTCGGGACCCCAGACCTCGTCCTCCAGGACCCCAGACCTCGTCCTTCGGGACCCCAGACCTCGTCCTTCGGGACCCCAGACCTCGTCCTGTGGGACCCCATTGTCCTTCGTCCTCCGGGACCCCAGAGCTCGTCCCGTGGGACCCCATTCCTCGGTCCCCTCGTCCTGCGGGACCCCAACTCGTCGAGCGAACCCACGCAGGGCACAAAATAAACGACACACAGACTGAAAATGAAAGGGTGGGAAAATACGTATCACTTGGGGCTGGGATTGTAGCGCAGTGGTAGAGCGCTTGCCTCCCATGTGTGAGGCATTGGGTTCAATCCTCAGCACCACATAAAAATAAATAAAATAAAGATAGTGTGTCCATCTACAACTAAAAACAATTTTAAAAAAACGTATCACTCACATGGATCCTGCAAACAAGCAGGAGTTTCCATCCTCATATCAAATAAAGTGGACTTCAAACCAAAGATGGTGAAAAGAGACAAAGAAGGTCATTTCATACTTCTTAAGGGAATCATACATCAACAAGACATAACAATCATAAATATCTATGCCCAAATAATGGGGCTTCTACGTATATCAAACAAATCCTTCTCAAATACAAGAATCAAATAGACCACAACACAATAATACTTGGAGACTTTAATACACCTCTCTCACCATTGGATAGATCTTCTAAACAAAAACTTAATAAAGAAACCATAGATCTCAATGAAACTATCAATAATTTAGACTTAACAGACATATATAGAGTGTTCCATCCATCAATGAGCGAATACACTTTTTTCTCAGCAGCACATGGATCCTTTTCCAAAATAGATCATATGTTATGTCACAAAGCCAGTCTTAGCAAATACAAAAAAATAGAGATTCTACCCTGTATTCTATCTGACCACAATGGAATAAAATTACAAATCAATGACAGATTAAAAAACAGAAACTACTCCATCACCTGGAAACTAAATAATATGCTATTGAATGATGCATGGATAACAGAAGACAACAGGGAAGAGATAAAAAAATTCTTAGAGGCAAATGAAAACTCTGATACAACATACCAAAATCTCTGGGATGCCATGAAGGCAGTGCTAAGAGGAAAGTTCATAGCACTAAACTCATTCATTAGAAGAAGTAAAAGTCAACAAATAAATTAATTGACTCTTCATCTCAAAGTCTTAGAAAAGGAAGAACAAATTAATACCAAAAGAAGTAGAAGACAGGAAATAATCAAAATTAGGGCTGAAATCAATGAAATTGAAACAAAAGGAACAATTCAAAAAATTGACAAAACAAAAAGCTGGTTCTTTGAAAAAATAAACAAAATTGACAAACCCTTAGCCACCCTAATGAAAAGAAGGAGGGAGAAAACCCAAATTACTAAAATTTGTGATGAAAACATGTAACAACAGACACTACTGAAATACAGAGGATAAATAGAAACTATTTTGAAATTTATACTTCAGTAAAATAGAAAACCCTGAAGACACCGACAAATTTCTAGAGGCATATGACCTACCCAAACTGAACCAAAAGGTCATACACAACTTAAACAGATCAATTTCAAGCAAGGAAATAGAAAATGCCATCAAGAGCCTGACAACCAGGAATAGCCCAGGTCTAGACGGATTCTCAGCCGAGTTCTACAAGACCTTCAAAGAAGAATTAATACCAATACTCCTCAAATTGTTGCATGAAATAGAATACCAAAACTCATTCTATGAGGCTGGTATCACCCTGATACCAAAACCAGACAGAGACACATCAAAGAAAGTATCCCTGATGAACATAGATGCAATATCCCTGATGAACATAGATGCAAAAATTCTCAATAAAATTCTGGCAAATCACATTCAAAAACATATCAAAAAAATAGTGCACCATGATCAAGTAGGTTTCATTCCAGGGATGCAAGGTTGGTTCAACATATGGAAATCAATTAACATAATACATCACATCAATAGACTTAAAGATAAGAGTCATATGATTTTATCAATCGATGCAGAGAAGGCATTTGACAAAATACAACACCCTTTTATGTTCAAAACACCAGAAAAACTTGGGATAGTAGGAATATACCTCAACTTTGTAAAAGCTATCTATGCTAAACCCAAGTCCAAAATCATCCTAAATGGAGAAAAATTGGAATCATTCCCTCTGAAAATGGGAACTAGACAGAGATGCCCTCTCTCACCACTGCTATTCAACATAGTCCTTGAAACACTAGCCAGAGCAATTAGACAGATGAAAGAAATTAAAGGGATACAAATTGGAAAAGAAGAACTCAAACTATCATTATTTGCAGACAACATGATTCTATACTTAAAGGGGATCCAAAAAATTCTACCGAAAACTTTTAGAATTGATAAATGATTTCAGCAAAGTAGCAGGATATAAAATCAACACCCACAAGTCAATTGCATTTCTATACATCAGTGATAAACCCTCTGAAAGAAAAATTAGGAAAAATATCCCATTCACAATAGCCTCAAAAAAATAAAATAAAATACTTGGGAATCACTTTAACAAAAGAGGTGAAAGACCTCTACAATGCAAACTACAAGACACTGAAGAAAGAAATTGAAGAAGACCTTATGGAATAATCTCCCATGCTCCTGGATAGACAATATTGCCAAAATGGCCATACTTCCCAAAGCGCTACATAGATTCAATGCAATCCCAATTAAAATCCCAATATTATTCCTTATAGAAATAGCAAAGGCAATCATGAAATTCATTTGGAAGAATAAGAGACCCAGAATAGCCAAAGCAATCCTTAGCAAGAAGAGTGAAGCAGGAGGCATCACAATACCAGACCTCAGATTATACTACAAAGCTATAGTAACAAAAATGCCATGGTACTGGCACCAAAATAGACATGTAGACCAATGGTATACAACAGAAGACACAGAGATGAACCCACTTACATACAGTTACCTTATACTAGATAAGGGAGCCAAACACGTACACTGGAGAAAAGATAGCCTGGTTCAACAAATGGTGCTGGGAAAACTGGAAATCCATATGCAGCAAAATGAAACTAAACCCCTATCTCTCACCATGCACAAAATTCAACTCAAAGTGGATCAAGGACCTGGGAATCAGACCAGAGACCCAACACCTAGTAGAAGAAAAAATAGGCCCAAATCTTCATCATGTCGGATTAGGACCATACTCCCTTAACAAGACTCCTATAGCACAAGAAGTAAAATCAAGAATCAACAAACAGGATGAATTCAAACTAAAAAGCTTCTTCTCAGCAAAAGAAATAATTAATGAAGTGAACAGAGAGCCAACATTCTGGGAACAAATCTTTGCCAAACACACATCCAATAGAGCACTAATCTGTAGGATATATAAAGAACTCAAAAAACTTATCACCAAAAATCTAACAACCCAATCAATAAATGGGTCAAAGAGCTGAACACAAACTTCACAGAAGAAGATATATAATCCATCAACAGACATATGAAAAATGTTCAACATCTCTAGCAATCAGAGAAATGCAAATCAAAACTACCCTAAGATTTCATCTCATGCCAGTCAGAATGGCAATTACCAAGAATACAAACAACAATAAATGTTGGCGAGGTTGTGGGGAAAAAGGCATGTTCATACATTGCTGGTGGAACTACAAATTGGTACAACCAATCTGGAAAGCAGTATGGAGATTCCTTAGAAAACTTGGAATGGAACCACCATGTGAGCCTGCTATCCCACTCCTCTATCTATACCCAGAAGACTTAAAAACAGCATACTACAGTACTGCAGCCACTTCAGTGTTTATAGCAGCTCAATTCACAACAGCTAAACTGTGGAACCAACCTAGATGCCCTTTCATAGATGACTGGATAAAGAAACTGTGGTATATATACACAATGGAATATTACTCAGCAATAAGAGAGAATAAAATTGTGGCATTTGCAGGTAAATGTATGGAGCTGGAGAATATCATGCTAAGTGAAGTAAGCCAATCTCAGAAAACCAAATGTTGAATGTACTTGTTGATAAGTGGATGCTGATCCATAATGTGGGGAAGGACATGGGAACAATGGAGGAACTCTGTTCACAGGGGTGTAAGGGGGGAGGGGGCATGGGGACAGTAAAGGTGGTGGACTATGATGGTCATCATAGCCCTAACTTTATGTATGACTGCATGTACGTTGTGATCCTTACAACCAGAGAAATGAAATGTTATCCTCTATCTGTGTACAATGAATCAAATTGCACTCTGTTATCATGTAAGCCTAAATAGAACAAACAAATAAATTAAATATGAAAAGAAATAACGAAGAAAAAATGGAACCTGATGGAAGTATTCATCTCGGTATTTGTGGATCTAGTTCAGCATCTGACCAGATGCTCGATGAATATATATCTACCCAGTCAGTTTCCTCATTCTGGATTCAGTGGCTCCACATTGGTTATGTAAAATGGCTGTTTTGAACTTGAATCTTCCCTTGTGCCTAAAGCAACCATCCTGGGATCACATGGGAAAAGGTGAGGATTCAGATGAGTTTCTACAAGTAACCCTGTTGAAGGATCAGGTAAGAGTTACAAGGATATGCAGCAGTTGTACTGCACAGCTTGGTGAGGAGTCACATGCTGTGTAAATCTTTTCCACAAACATAGGCCAGGCGAGAATGCCTATAATGTTAGGCATTCTCCCACTTCCTGGGCAATACTGACTCCAGAGTGGCTGGAGCAGACCTTCGCCATGTTCAGCCAGGACAAACACCCTAATAGAACCCACATCCACTACAAAGGAATGCCCATGCTATATTTACGAGAAATATGAAGTCATTCCCTGACTGCATCTAGCTCCCTAGAAAGACCAGGTATTTTCTCAGCTAGTATATGAATTGCAGTACTGAAGGAAAATGTAGGACCATCAATATCAGTCCCTTATTTAATGAATGACCCTGATATGGAAGCCCATACATAATCACATAACCTGTCTCAACTCCTGTCCAGTACTCTAATTCCTTCATACCCTGAGGCCTCTCATTAGTAACAGTTGTTAAATAAATATAACATCAATAGCAGAGTCATCAGAAGGAAATGACAGTGATTCACAGAGGCCATGATACTTGGCATGTTGTAGGTACTCAGAGAACTTGTAAAATAACCAGATGACTGTCATGAATGAAAATGAATTAATGAGTTTATATGACTCTACTATTTGATATGGTAGCTAATAGCCACATGTGACTATTTAAACTTAAGTTAGTTAAAACTAAAGGAAATTTAAAAAGTAGTTTTTTAGTGTGATGAACCACATTTCAAGGTTTCACTTGCCACCTGTGTCTGCCATATTGGGCGGTGCAAAATTATAGAATGTTTCCTTTATGGTAGAAAATTTTATTGGTCAGAGTAACTAGAAGTTTCAAAGAGAAGGATTCAGACACAGTAGCTGCTATATCCAAACACCATTGGTGGAAGATGGAATTGGCTTCTCAGTGACTCTCCTTTCTTCTTTAAGGACTCCTTGAAGAATTGGCTCAACTTTGGAGCCTCTTTGTACAATCATTTACTGTAAACAATAATGAATTCCTCTAAACCATTAATTTCCTGTGACAATGAACTTACTTACACTTACACTGTCTTAGGAGCTTAATGTGTCTTAATATATTTTATGTGCCTATCTTTTATTATTTATTATTTTATTGGTTATTTTTAGTTATACATGACAATAGAATTTGTTTTGACATAATTATAAAAGCAGGGAATATAATTTATTCTAATTCAGTCCCCAGAACTTCCCCTTCCCCCTTTTTCCTCCTACTCCCTGTTCCCTTCCCTCTACTGATCCTCTTGCTATTTACTTATAGTTATTTTTTGTTAAGTTACTGTCTTGAGGATGTACATGATGGTGAGATTAAAACTTCATAAACAGATGTGGTGTGAGCAGCTTATAAATTTTAAATGATGTATAGATAAAATAGTAAAACTAAACAATACATTAAAGAAGACTAATGAGAAATACAACAATATATTGACAATGTTGGCATTTGAGTGGTTGGAGTGTGAAATTTTCTGGCTTAGCATTGACGGGGTTTTCTGTTTTCCAAATACAGAAATAATAAAGACTATAATTGAAAAGCCTGTGTAATAAGAGTGACCACTTTCTCCTCTCACCAGCATTCTGACAGAATTTTCTGTTATAAAGAAAAATCTCATTTATTTTGACTCAGCTCAATGTCTTCTACTAAGCATCTGTAGACAGTTGGCTTCCTGTGGGTGCCAAAATCTAAGAATGCTTAAATTTCTTACATAAAATGGCATAGTATTTGCATATAACCTACATACATCACCTTGTATACTTTAAATCATCTCTAGATTACTTCTACTATCTAATACAATGTAAATGCTGTTAATATTTATAGTATTGCATAGGGAATAATGGTAAGAAAAAAGTCCGTACATGCTTGGTACAGATGCAATTACTTTTATTTTTGAGCATTTTTGATGCACAGTTGGTTGGATTAGTGGAGCAAGACCCATGGCTATGGAAGGCCAACTCTATTGTCCCAAGTGAGCTGAGACTACATGTGTGAAGTGCAGCCTTAGCATAAGGATTGATTATCATCATGGTAACACCTGGTGCTGGGTGTGCTCTATCCACTCAGGCACTGTTGGAGCTGCCAGCAGGATGGCAAGGCTCTCACTTGCAGATCTAGTGTTCTGGTGGGCAAGATGAACAACAGACAAATAAACCAGGGAGCAACATGATTGCAGCTAGAGACAAGATTCAGGAAGAGCACAGGGTGACCTGAGGCTACTGAGATGAGGGCCCTGTGAGCATGGGAAGGTCCAGGAAGACCTCATCAAGGAGGACACATCCATTCTGAGGACTCTCAGGAGAGTGCCCTGGCAGGAACCAGTTGAGGATGTGCTGTACAGAGCAGGGACAGGCCTCCAGGTCCTTGCAGACAGCCAGTGTGTTTTTCCACAGAGCCTTGCAATGGAAAGCAGACCACACAATCTGTGACCCTCTTTTCTGAAGGCCAACCTGTTTGCTAGGAGGCAAAAGCCTTAGTTTGCTGTCGTTCTGGTTGACAGACCAGGGTGCCTCTTTCTTCACTTCTGTTACACTGCTCAGTACCCTACTCAGGGACCAAAGTTACATCCTTTTCCAGCCCAGAGCTTATTTCCTCCCCCATAAATTGAAGTGATGGGATCAAGTGGTCTGTCACGTTTCTTCTTTCACTAGTATTTATGGTTCTGTGGATCCATTATTATCCAACAACGCTTGAAAGTAATAGAAGTTGCCCAAGATGTGGCCTGTCATTCACTCACTAATTCACACTCTGTACTGCATCAGGCCCCAAGATAGCCCCCACACAGGCAACATATTGGCAGCAGTGAGAGACTTAAAAGGAATAAGAAAAATGATCTGCCATCAGGAGGTGTAATGTCTCAGGGATAGATAAATATGCAACTACTCTTATAGGTTGATTATGATTAGCATAATAATGTGCTGGAGGGTATTGGCTGAGGTTGCTCTTACACATTTTACCTTACTAGGATCTCAAATGATCCCTAAAAAAATTTTTAAACTAAAAAATGTATACTTTTAATGTGGTACAACGACTGGATCCTTCTGAAAGTGCCCAGATGAATAGAAGTGGTGATAATAACTTATTTCTGACCTCAAAAGAATGTTTCCATGGTAATACAGCATTAAATGTGATGATATATATGTATATGATATTGCTTTAGTCAAGGAAAGTATTATTTTATTCCTCCTTGGGTAAGAAAAATGCTTTGTTCAACAGTTAATATAATAAATGGATAGCAATTTTATATTTTAAACAAAGTTGTATTCTGTTAGAAATCCTTAAAATTTCAACAGGTAGACAACACAGGCACTAGGAAGGGCATTTCTTGCTGAAATGAAGTTATAGGGAAATGAAAATAACAGTTTAGAGTGGTTGAAGACAATTGAGAAGACATGTTGAAGGAAATCAGATGGGAATAGGAGGGGCATGAGCCCTGGTGCCTATGGAGCTGTACCAGGTAGGTTCAGTTAGGATGCACGGTTAGGAAAGGATGGACAAAAGCCACAACTAGCCAAGACCCAGGGATCCTTTCTCTGAGTGATGGAAAGGCAACTGGAAAGAAGAGAAGACTGAAAATGACTAGTGGTGAGCTGAGCCTCCTTATTGTTAGGGGTCCACTGTATGTAATGCCCTGCATTTAGGGATCATGCAGGCTTCCCTGGGGGTGGGTTTCTGTGCTGCAAGCATGAACCTTGACATTTAAAAACAATATTTCTAATGACTCTGTTTTTGAGAGCATAGAGAAAATTGAGAGCATTTACAAATAATTGCAGTATCCAGATGTAAGTACTGTTAACATTTTGAAATTGTCCGCTCCATGCACTTTAGTTTTACTGAGGTCATTCGTCTAATTATCAGACTTTACCTTTGAATGGAGCTGCCTTTCAGGGAAATCTGGATTTCCATGCCCTAGGTGCCCCCTCGGAGCCTGGCTGTGCTAATTCATGATTTGGCATTTGATTGTGGCTTATGAACAAGGGTAGTAATTGTATAGAATGTGCTGTTTTATGTTTTGTAGGAATTCTGCTGCATTGTAGAAAGGCTTTTTATGAGAACGCATGGCATGGAGGCATCTCTCTGTTCCAGGGAAAGCTCTGTCTTAACCCCAAATCCCTGCTATAATCTCGTAGGAAGAGTAATTCCCAAAAGTCTGTATGTAAAGCCTTTTTCCTCAGGGTAGCACTGTAAGAAGGTGCTGTCAGCCTTTAAGAGGTGGAGACTTAAGGGAGGCCCTTAGATTATTGGGGGGGGTGTGGCAATCTGCCAGTCCTCAAAAAGGAGTGTGGCAATCTGCAAGTCCTCTCTCTGCTTCCTGGCTTATGATGTGAGCACTCACTTTGCCACGTGCTCCCACCATGGTGTGTTTCCCTTTCCTGAGATCCAAACTGATGGGACCATCTGATCTTGGACTTGAACCTACACAACTGTGAACTAAATAAACCTTTCTCTTTTTAAGTAAACTGCCTCAGGTGTTTTATTATAGTAACACAAGCTGACTACAGCCATCATAATGTGAATCCATCATAATGTGAATACATCATTGTTTTCTTCTCTGCCCTGGTCTTTGAGAAACCTACAGCCAAAATGGAGGGCACCCCAGTAGCTATGCATTCCCTGCTGTGGCCTCTGGGACCCATCTCTGTTCATTCTGTGTGGCTTGAAAACTGCCTGCTTATCACCTTCCTCACTGGATTTTGCAGGCACTGGGTCTTTGTCTCCATATCTGTCACCAGTGTCTGGCATAAACAGCGGGTCTACCATCAAACAAGTGACATGCATATTGGCATATTGGTGTACTGAACCTTCCCGTGGCTTTGTCACATTTTCTCTTTACTCTCCTCCCCTGCTGAACCTTCCTCCCTCCTCTTGGTATTGGTGGAAGGCATGAAAATTCTTTTTGGGAAAGATGTTAGAGCAGTCATTTTGTAAAGGTGTTTCCTTATTTGCAGGAAGTATCTGTAACTATACTGAAGTCCCCAGGCTGCACCACTGGCCCCAGTCTAGAGCAGTGCTACTTCATGGAAGGGTTATGGGCTCTTAGGATTTCCCAGCACAAGAAAGAACTGTGAGGGGCAAGTACAGGTACACACAGCACCCAACCACTTTGTGGTCTCCGTACATCTGAACGACCATCTCCTGGCTCTTACATCCATCAAATGCAGCTCTGTTGAAAACAAATATGGAAACAGACTGCAAGACCAAGCACCCAACTTACCTGAATCCTGATGGTTGTGCTTCAGGTAAACAGGGTCCAGTTTAAAAGCTCCTGTTAAGTCTGTTCTCTTTTTCACCCTAGTTCAGAAAAAAGAAATGATAGGGCTCAAGATGCAGGATTTTGGATTGGTCCACACCAATCCCCTTGTGGCTCTGCTTAGGCACCTGCCTCCAGGGTCCTGTCTGCACACACTTCTGCATCCATGGCCTCCTCTGTCCCCAGTTCCCTGGCCTCACTCTAGCACAGTATTCACAGCCTCCAAAAATAGGGAGAGAAGGGGATTGAGAAAAAAATAAATAGTAGATTTTGTTCCTAGTTCCTGGCACACAGCTCCTAAAACTCTTCAAATTTCCACATTGATAAGAGTTTGGTAGGAAAAAGAGTTGTGGCTGGGGATCCTAGATAGTTTCAGATGGGGACTTCTAGCCAGAAAGCTCATGGCACAACTGACTCAGGTTGGGACTTTCAGCCCCACTCTTCAGTCTCTGGGGAAGGAAGATGGGCTGGAGACTGAGTTGGTCAGTTGTTTAATCAATCACTCCTAAGTAAGGAAAGTTCCACGAAAACTCCTGAAGATCAGAGGCCTAACAATTTCTGGTTGATTGGCATTTTGAGGTGTTCTCTTTCCAGAGGGGATGTGGAGACTCTAAACCTAGCCCTCTTCCTTGCATGGCTCTACACCTTGCCCCCATGCATTTCTTCATTTGTTAACCCTTATAATAAATCTGTCAACATAAATAGAATACTTTTTTGAGTTCTGAGTTGTTTTAGCAAATTATCCAAATTGATCTTGGGGATTGTGAGAACCCCCAGCATCAAAGCCATGTTGGACAGATGTGTGCTAATCTGGGGGTCTGGTTCTTGAGACTGGCATCTGAAATTGAAGCAATCTTGTGGGACTGAGTCCTTAAACCTGTGGGGTCTGTTGGAATAGGACTGGTTGGTAGAATACCCAGCTGTCTGCAGAGTTGGAGAATTGGTGTCAGGACAAAAAAAGCACCGTAGTTGTATTTATTCCTTTGTGGCTCCTGGGCCCAGCACAGCACTTGGCCCCTGATGGTATTAGTGACTGTGCACTGGATGAACACTGGGAGATGCCCAGTGCTGTGCACGTGGATCCCTGTCCATCTATCTGCCCTATGGAGCACTCACAGCAATCACCCAGCAATTACTGCATAACTTGGGCCTGACTCTCACTGGGACTGGGATTTGAAGGGCAATTATGCTAATTGCTGTGCCACTTCATTTGGCAGTGGGGACATCATCTCAAAGCCATTTTGTGACAAAGTATCCTAGGCACAAACTGGAGAAGAAATGTCAATCTGATCGTAGTTTGGGCTTGAAAACAAATACAATGTGAGAGTCCCTGAGAGATACAATCCAAGTTGGAGCAGTGAGCATGAAATCAGATGCCCAGAGGAGGCTTAACAATGGGGAGATGGGAGAGAAAGAGGTTAGATTTATGGAAGATAATTGAAGCTTTGTTTCTTCAAAGGGTTAAAATTCCATGTTGGTGGGCAATCATAAGCTGTCTAGTGTCTAGTCTCTCATTGGCCCATGGAAGAAAATCTATTTTACCAAACATTGTGTGTGTACACATGGGCATTTTACTACATCATGAGCCTTTTATAAGGAGCCCCTGGAGGGTTTTCTTTGGGTCTGTCTGTATTAGGGGAAGCTCTGAGCCCAGCCTTAAAGAACAGGGACAAAGAAAGAGAAGAAGGGGTATGAATATCTACAGCTATCAGTAGAACTCCCTCTCTGCTCCATGAAGACCAGAATTTTCTTCCTAATGACTCCAGCAGTGATTTTTGAACTCATTATTTTTTAATTAAAATAATAGTATGCAGTCTTAAAGTCATACAAACGGCAGAAAGAACAATCTCTCTGTCCCCTGATTATGAAATAAAACTTGACTTTTAAGTAAAAGAAATTCTTGCTGTGGGTCCCTCCCCCAGCCTTTTCCTCTCTGGGGTCCATGCCAGAGGTTATAAGCTTGAATGTGGGTTTACTGTGCCCACATCATTCTACAAAATCTGCACAAATCCCCAAGTAATCTATAGTATTGTTTTGTTTCTAAATAGACTGTAATGCCAACTTAAGCTGTTTAAATGTATATGTCATCCTTCTCTGTGTATTTTTCTACAACTTACTTTTTCTCATAAAAATATACTGAGTTTCACACTCATTCATACAAGTTACTTGCATTCATTCACTTCTTTTTCCCCCTTCTGTACTATGGAATCAAACCCAGGACCTTTCCTACTCTCTTATGCAAGGTAAGTTCTCTACCACTGAGGCTTAGCTTTTTTTTTTTTTTTTTTTTTTTTTTTTTTTTGAGATGAGGTCTCATTGAATTGCTCAGGCTGGCCTCAAACTTGTGATCCTCCTGCTTCAGCTTGCCAAGTAGCTGAGGTTACAGGTGTGTACCTCCACACCTGCTGGTTCATTCTCTCTTACTACCTAATTGGATTTCATTGTACAAACATATTCCAATCTAGTCATCTCTCCCATTTGTTAGTAGACAAGGTACACTGCTGTGAACATTCCAGCAAGTCTCCATTACATTCGTAGAATATTCATCTCTTTATGGAAATGGCACAGGGTATTCTTAAGGTTGTAGAAATATGTCTACAACCTTACTGGGCAAATAGCACCAAATTAGTCTCCACATTGGTTGTGCTGTACACAAGTTCCTCTAGCTCCACGTCCTGACCAACATATCATTTGGAGATACTTCATTTCTAAAAATCCATAGTGCTTTATGGTGCTTAATTTGCATTGCTGATAATTAATAAGGTTGAGTAACTTTGTATTCACTAAGAAGCCATATCTAGAGTTTCCTCTTTGGTAAAGAAATTTTTGTTTGTATTTCTATGTGATTGCTTGCTTCTGTCATAATGGACTGTAACTATTGGGAATACTGATTTGCATACTTGTTGGCCTGCTCCAGGTTCTCCTGTGGTCTGATCTCCCTGTCACACATGTCCTGTACACATCAGCTCAATCAGTGTTGCTTTACATGCATTGACACTTGATGAGGCAAAATCTCCACCATATTTTTCTTCACAAATCTCTTGGCTACTGTTGGCCCATATAAATATTATGGCAGTTGGGATATTTATTAAAATAAATATTGTCTTCCTATAAATGTATATAAACATATCACTCTATTCAGTTAGGATTTCTTTAATGAATTCAAAAAATTATGGAATTTTTGTCATAAAAATATGAATAGATTTTGATATATTTATTCACAATAACCTCATATCTTTTCTTACTATTATACAGAGGATTTTTAAATTACATGTGCTGTTAATTGTAGATGCAAAACAACCACAACCCTAAAAAATCATTTTACCTAAAAAATTTTCTGTCTTCTTATTAATGACAAAGCCTTGAAGATTCTCTTTATTTCAGTCATTTTGTTTGAGAATACTGAGAGTTTTGTATCTTCCATTCCAATCCTTATACTTACACTTCTTTATCTTTTCTTACTATGCAAGTTAGGAAAGCACTCTGTTGAATAGAAGTAATGATTATGAGAACCTTTTTTTCTGATTTTAAAAGAGTGCTTCTAATATTTCACCATTAAGAATAGGTTTACTATAATTCTTTAGTAGATATATTCTATCAGTTTAACTCTCTTCTGTTCCTGCTTTACTGAGACTTTTTGTCCTGCCTGAATGTTCAATTTTGTCTATTTTTTTTTCTTTAATGTGTTGATAACTTTGTTTCTCATCCAGCATTAACATGATGAATGGCATTTCCAAACCTAATATTAAGCCACTCTGGTATATCTGAAATAAACACATTTGGTCATGCAATATTATTTTTTTAATCATTGGATTTTATTGCTGACATTTGACTGTGAATTTTAACTTAAGTTTGTGAGTTTGTTCTATAGTTTTCCTTCTCCACTTCTCACCTGGTTTTAGAATCAATGCAAAACCCACTCCATGACATAAGTGACACTTGCTGTTCTCTGTGAATCATATTTGAGATTGGACTGAAACCTCCCATGACAGTTAAGTAGAATACTCGTTGTTAAGAGAAGATAGATATTTCTGCTGTATGATTGTAAGATTGTTCAGGTTTTTTTGTTATCCTTGAGTCAGTTTTGATAAAAGTATTTTTTCTAATTATGTGTATTTGGGCAATTCTTGGCAAGATGTTATTCATAAGTACTCCCTTACGACTTTTCTTTTTTTGAAATCTCTAAAGTATCTACAGGTAAGGATGCACAGCTAAATACTACAGTGAAGACCTTTTTATTTTCTACAGCAGTTTATCAGTGACTTCTCCTTTTATTTTATTTATTTTGTGGTGCCAGGGATTGAACCCAGGGCCTTGCACATGCTAGCCCACTGAGCTCCATGCCCAGAACTCTTTTTATTTTTGATTAGTGTTTCTAGAGATCATTTATTTAAATTGGGCAAGCCAGGGACCATTATTTGGCTTTGTTTACCCTCCCTACTGTGTCAATTTCAATACCTCTGTTAATCTTAACTGTTTTCCTCGATTTACTGTTTGGGAATTTAATTTTGCTGCCATTTCCTGGCTTCATTCTATGATTGAATGAATTGAGCTCATGATTTTCTGGTTTTCTTCTTTTTTAGTTAAATCTATTCTTTAAGTTCTACAGCAGTTGAAACAAGTTTTGTTGCATCTTTTTTTTTTTTGCTTGGTCCTTAGTATTTTTGATTTACCATTATATTTTCTTCATTGACCCATTTCTAATGGGTCTGTAGTAGTCTTCTCTTGAGCATTTAGGTAGCAACTTTGCATTTCCTTGTAACAGTTAATGAATACTTAAAGAGAATGAATTTTACTCAATAGGTAAATGTGTGTGTGTGTGTTCATATATCTCCACATGAAAGAGAAATTGCTTTTGTGGCATCAGAGTCATCTCACACTGCATGGGCCTCTGTCACCAGACAGATTTTTGAGGGCTGAAGGGATGGCCTGTTTTGGGTTGGAAAGGGCTGAGGGGAGGGACTCTGTTTTGGGTTAGAAGTCTAGCTTCTTAAGTTTTATTCTGGCAGTGGTGCACATCTGTAAACCCAGTAGTTCAGGAGAATTGAGACAGGAGGATTGCAAATTCAAGTTCATTCTCTGCAATTTAGCAAGGCCCTGAGCAATTTAGTGAGAACCTGTCTCAAAATAAAAGGACTGGAGATGTAGTTCTGTGGTAAAGCACCTTTGGGTTCAATCTCTAATCCCCCCCCCCCAAAAAAAAATGTCTACAACAGTAGGCAAGGCAATCTAAAAGATATAGAGAAAACTTACCACTAATGGTTCTAAAACAAGTTCTAGAATCAAGTCTTACCATAACTGAAATGATTAAAACTGTTTCAAAGTAACTGAATTGGAAGGAAAAAGAGAAAGAGAGGAGGAGGAGGAACCTCTTATGTAACAGAAGTGTACAAACACTATAAAACAATTTGTAATAAATTTAATTTGGGGAATCATAAATTTTAAAAACATACACCTTTGGGATATGTGGAAGCTGAGCCTTTCTTTGAAAAATACTTGATGCTAAAGGGATATTAAGCTCTGAGCAGAGCAGTTCACATTTACATATAAAAGATTCAAAATATCAAATGAACAGTAAAACGATTATGAACAGAATAATGAATTCATTAGGAAATGTATTTACTGTGCTTGTAATGATTGCCAATCTTAGAAACTTCAATTATCTTGTCCATTTCAATATTTAAAGAATAGGACCAAAGTATTTATGTTAAATTATGGACTAACTATTGTTAAAATTTCATTAAACAAAAGAAAGACACTTTTTATTTTTTAAAAAATACAAAAAAAAACAATGAAAGCAATAAAAATTCCATTTATATGTGAGTTTGCTGTATTAGTGAACTCTTAAAAATCTGCTAAAAATATTCACAACTTAGGATTGTTGGCTCATTGTGCAGAGGGATGCTTGCCCTTCTCTGAATTCTGATTCTTACATGCATCCTTATTATCTCTATCTTATTATAGTAACATTACTGCAGTAATTTATTAGACTAGCAAAATATTTATTTTTTATTCCATGTACACTCAGGACAGTGCAAGAAGTCTCTGAATAAATTCTCAGACTTCATTCTCCCTAGTCCTTGTCACCACCTTGCAAAACACCATCTGCCTTTATACCCTCTGCAGACAGGCAGGGGAACCAGCCCTGACTAAGCATGTTCAGCTGATCCGACTCCTCAGCTGAATGGATGAAGGAAAGGGAGTGCTCTACCTTTTGCCATTATGCTGTACTTCCTGGCTAAAACTGAGGGCTATCTTCAGAATTCAGAGAAAAAACAAATCAATACAACTTGATTAAAAGTGTAAATAGAAGGGGAGCCTGGTTTTGGTGCATTCACATAAAACAACCCTTTTTCTTCAGCTTCTTTTGTATCCATAAGGAATAATCTCAACATCATTTGTGTGTTTGTAAAATGAGAATCCCTTTGCAGGCATGTACTTTTAATTTGCATGCCTTGAGATACAGAATTCTTATCTTATTCTTTTTACTAAGAATTAGATTATAAAATGTTTATTCACTCCTGTTACCATTAAACACTGTATCTGTGGCTCCAGCTCTGACATGGGTAACCACATGCCCTATGAGAATGGATTAAATGTTTTTTTTTTTTCTTTTTTGAGAAATATTCTCACTGTTGCCCAGGCTAGTCTCAAACTCTTTGGCTCAAGTGAACCTCTGGCTTCAGACCTTCTCCCCCTCCCATAGCTGGGACTATAAATATTACTATTTTCCACTGGATTAAACATCTTGAATTCCAGTTTCCTTATCTATAAAGTAGTAATAATAATTGCTACCCCAGGAAGCTGCTGAGAGGATTAGATGAGCTGATGTACTGGAAAAGGATGTGCTACATATATAGCAGGTACTGTTCAGAATGCACCATTGTTGCAATAAATGTCAGAATCGGGTTCCCTTCCTGGAGAATTTGGGTACATCATTTTGCCAATTACCAGAAGGACCTGGAGGAGAACAGGGGAATTCTCTCTGCAGAGCCTGAGAACTTAGGCTGCTTCTTTGTAGCAGATGCTGTAATTTAACTTGGCATAGCACTTCTTCCAAATCAAAGTATTTTGTGAGTAACTGTTAATCTTTCAAGTGTGTTCTCCAGGAGTCTCACACTCATATGTGTACAGGGAAAGGTTTACAGCCTGATTATGTGGCAGGCCAGTTGGACTGTGCTAAATTAGTAAGCAGGTGCCCTTCTCAGGGCTGCTCAGCTCCAGGTCACTTTGACTATGGAAATCATGCTTTAAAGAGCTCTCTTTATTTATAGGGCTATTAAAAAGTTGTATGTTTATTTTTAAAAATCAGTTTTTAAAATATGTATAGCTTATTGAAAATAAATTTAAATCCATCTGGACCAATAAAATGATCTGTAACACTTTCAGCTGATATGAATTGAGTGTTGTGTTCTCTTTATCTCAGTGCCTTTGCACATTCTGCACTCACTCCCATTTGCTCTTTCCCCACACAGCTTTCTGGTCAAATGTCCCTTCATCAAAGAAGCTTCTCCAGACCTCCCTATCACATCCACTCAATAAATAAAAAAGCTAATCCACAGTCTCTCCTATAGGCCTTTCCCTTGTTTCCCACCTATCTCTCTCTCTTCTTACCTTTCCAAGCCCCTCCCTTCACATCTTCCTAATCACCTGGCTCACAACCTACATTGGCCTGTAATTTATTTTATTAATTTCTTACTTTACTTCAGTTATATTTTATATTCTGGAAACTTCATCGCATGGATCAGACTCCCACAGTATAAAAAAATATTGCTCCAGTTCTAATTCCATAATGATCAAAAATCAAATGCCTTTTCAACTAAATGGTCATCTTTCCCTCTAGCTATGGTCTGAATGCTTTGTGTCTCCCCAAAATTATATGTTTAAAACCATCCCCGCTAAGGTGATGATCTTAGGAGGTAGGCCCTTGGGAGGTAGTTACCTCATGAGGATGGAGCCCTCACAAATAGAATTAGTGCCTGTTAAGGGTTAGAAGTGAGGTGTTTCCCAAAAGCTCATGTGTAAAACAGTGCAAGAATGTTCGGAGGTGAAACGATTAGATTATAGGAGTTGTGATCTAATCAGTGGATTAATCCATTGATACAGTTTAGCTGGGTGATAACAGTCTGTAGTTAGGATATGACTGGGGATATGACTTTGGGGTTTACATTTTGTTCTTCATGAATGGGGTGCTCTCTTTGCTTCCTGGATTCTTGTCCTAAGCTGCTTTCCTCTTCTACGCCCTTCTACCATGATGTTCTGCCTCAACTTAGATCTAGAACTGTGGAGTCTACCAACCCTGGACCAAAATAAACTTTTCCTCCTCCAAAATTTTCTTATTATATATTTTATTTTATTATATATTTTAGTCACAACTATACTAAGCTGACAAAAACAGTGCCTTTATAAATAGAGGTCCCATAAATCTTCCTCACCCCTTTCACTAGGTGAGGAGACAGCAAAAAAAAAAAGTTGTCACCTATGAAGAAGTAGGCCCTAGACCAACACTAAATCTGCCAAAGCCTTGATCAAAATCAAGCCTTTCTAGCCTCCAGAACTGTGGGAAATACATTTCTTGTTTGTAAGTCACCTATCTATGGTATTTTATTATAGCAGCCCAAATGGAATAAGATGCCTGATAAAATCTAGATTTAGTGTTCCCCAGATGCCCATTAACTCCAGTCCCCAATCATGGTAGTATTGGGAAGTGATGGAAACTTTAAGAGATTGGGCCTAGTTGGAAGTCTTCTGTTCACATAGAGGTGTGTTCCTGAAGGGGATGTGCATAGTTAACCCCTTGCTATCTCTCTTTCATGTCCTAGCCATGAGGTGAGTGGTTTACTCTACCACATGTGGCTTCACCACAGGTGTAAAAGCAACTGGACCAATCCATCATGGACTGAAACTTCTGAAATCAGGAGCCAAAATAAACCTTTCTTCTTTTTAAATTGAGTATCTCATTCATTCTGTTACAGTAATGGAAATATGACTAAAAGAACACTTCTCATTGTTTTGGATTTGGACTGGGCTACTCCTAATTCAGACACTGCTCTTCCAGCTTCACCTGCAGTGTAATTCCTGGAGTGGCACCTAGATAGATGTGTGAAGGGCTACAGCACAAGCAACAATGCCATCACAGAAAAAGGCAATATGAAAAGTATTCACATGAAAAGAAAAATACAATTTTTGGTGACAAGAACAATGAGAAGAAAATAGAAAATTGTATGTTTAGGTATAGTGAGACCAAAAGAAACATAAGTTTAGTAAGAATCAAATAAATGAAGCAGGAAGTAGTTGGCATCATTCAGATTATGAGGTTTAAACTAAACTGATCAGGTTAAAATCTCTAGATATTAATCTTAAAGCCTTAGTCATTTCTTATAAGCACTATTAAGGTCTGAATTATATATTCCTCAAATTCACCTGTTAAAACTCTAAGCCCCAGGATTTCCGAATGTAATTGTAATTGGAAATAGGACCCTTGGGAGTTAATTAAGCTAAAATGAGACTATTTGGATGGGTGCTAATCCAATATGACAGGCATCCTTACAAGAAGAAAAGATTAGGACACAGACACTTGGAGGGACAATAAGGGAACACATAGGAAAAGACAACATCTATAAGACAAGGAAGGAGCCCTCAGAGAAACCAGCCTGTAGACACCTTCATCTTGGACTTCCAGCCTCCAGGTCTATGATAGAAGGAATCTCTACCATGTAAACTGTACAGTCTGTGGCACTTTGTTATGACAGATCTGGCAAAACAAGCACAGTGCCCCAAATAGTAAACATTAGCAATATTTATATTAACACACTATTCAAACTCAGATTCCATCAGTCAACATTCATGCCATTTTTATAGTGTCATTGGACAATATCTTGGATTTGGGAGAGGCCAGTTTTTTTCTGAGACTCTCACAAAAATTCTTGACAACTGCTCTATCCAGTACTCACCAGCTCAAAAGAGAAAGAGCACATTTCCTATTATAATTTAAATCTTACATTTTAGCCTTTCAAACCCATGGGGAAGTAGAAAACTTCTCAAATATTGAGACCATACCATTCTCACAACCCATGCCCTGGCTCTTCCTACCCCAAGGAGTGAGAACCAACCCTATCATCCTTCTCAGGAAAGCTTTCAGACATCGGAGGCCACTTCTGTGTCTTAGGATTCATGTTTGTTTCTTGCTGGGTTTGTGTGTTTCTACAAGCTTCTCTTTTCCTTCTCCAAATGGCCTGGGTTCATCCTTACATTTCCTGTGTCTCCTTTCCATGTCATCTCCACTTTATACAATTTCTCTTTATAGATTGGTATCTGGATGCTAGGTAGGGTCTGTCTGAGACAGATAAAAACCCAATGTCAGTTCTCCTAGCATCTGCTCCAGAGTCTGACATCCTGGGTCACATCAGCTCTGGGGACAAGCACACAATGGTTTGTGGAAGGTTCAAATGTTTCTCACCACATCACGGGTACAGCATTCTTTCCCAGCCTTAATGCATGCACTGCTTTTCCAGAACCAAGAACAAGATGCCCCATTTATTATAATCTTCCTTATTAGATTCAGTATTTGTATTATAGATCAAATATTTTTTGGTTCCAAATTCTTTTGGTCCTTGATAGCTTCAGTTTCCTCATCTGTAAAGGAGGGCATGGTAATTTCCTCTCCTCCCAGCACTGCTCAGGAAGTTCTATTGAGCTACCTAAGTACAGGGTTTAGAATGAAGCCAGCACCTATTTGGCTCTTGCTGTACAACTACTATGGAGGTTATTAGTTTATACAGGTTGTGATAAAACTCTTGTCACACCAAGAGTCCCTCCTTTGGCCAACACTGCCCAGCAGATCTCCATCCCTTTCCCAACAGCCCTCACACAGCAACTCCTGGCAGGATTTTTTTTTTTTTTTTTTTTTGGTCAGTGCTGAGAATTGAACCCTGGGGCTCTTACACATGCTAGGTAAGTGTTCTACCTCTAAGCAGCATCCCTTGCCTTTAAAAAGTTGTTATTTTGTTTTGAGGCAGAGTCTTGTTAAGTTGCCCATGCTGGCCTTGATCTTGCAATCCTCCTGCCTCAGCCTCCCAAGTAGGTGGGATTATGGGTGTGCTCCATGACACCTAGCTCAGGATGGTTTTGTTTCTTATTCTTCTGGAAGCCTCCCTTTCATCTAAGGATGCTCCCTGCACCTGTTCTAGTGAGTAAGCCCCTGCTGGCTCTCTGACAAAGTTCTCAAAACTCTAGTTCCTTAGCATCTTCCCAATGGACCCAAAATCTTAGAAGAACAAAATTAAATTTCTACTAAAATTAAACTTGAAAAAAGAGATTTTGACACACCATACAAGCGATCACCACTGTGCTCCACTTTCAATAAATAGAAGAACACATCCACGAGAGTACAAAAGAGTACCCACATCCAAAAGAGCTGAAAATTTTAGAAATCCTAATTAGTATTTCAGACAAAACTAAATCTGAAATGTCCATATGCCAATTAATTTTAAAAATCATATATTAAAAGTTTGAGGGAAAAGACTGTGACAACAAAGAATTTGATGTGAACAAAAGAATTGTAAATGAGGTTTGCTTTTAGATAAAACAGTAAAACAACAAATTGATTATTTGTTTAAATAGGAGACTTGATATGAGTTTAACTGTGTGGGAGCTATAATCCTCACCTTTTTAAGTTAAAAAAAAATCATTCATTTGATTACATACTGCGCAATTTTGCAAAGCAAACCATACTGGAAATGCTGAAAATTTTGCCATCTTACATACTGTACAAAATTCATGCAAGCCCCCTTGGTCCTATGATTGATTAATCAATTTTTTACCCTAAAAATTTTTGGAAGAACAAGTTTCTGAATCTTATACCACTTTTAGTCATCATTATTTCTTTATGATGTGGGGCAATATCACTCACTTTAATTTTTGAGTTCTCTTTCTACTTCTAAATAAAATCAAAGTGATGTGGTACTGTTATGATTTTCCACTCTTCAATCTATATCCAAAGAACTTAAAAATAGAATAGTACAGTGACACAGCCACATCAATGTTTATAGTAACACAATTTACAATAGCTAAACTGTGGAACCAACCTAGATGCCCTTCAACAGATAAATGGATAAACTGTGGTGTATTATACACTATGTGGTATATATACACTATTAAAAGAGAATAAAATTATGTTATTTGCAGGTAAATGGATGGAGTTGGAGAATATCATGCTAAGCGAAGTAAGCCAATCCCCCCCGCCCCCCCGCAAAAAAGGCTGAATGTTTTCTCTGACAAATGGATGCTAATCCACAATGGGGGGGGGGCGGACATGGAGAAATTTTGGATTGGGCAAAGGGGAGGGAGAGGATGGGGAGGAGGAAGGGGTGTAGGAAAGATGGTGGAATGAGACAGACATCATTACCCTAGGTACATGTATGATTGCACAAATGGTGTGACTCTACTTTGTATATAGACAAGTGAAAAATTGTGCTCCATTTGTATACAATGAATTGAAGATCATTCTGCTGTCATGTATAATTGATTAGAACAAAAAAAAAAATTTCCAGGGAAATTCTTAGGACACAGGGCTACTTTTATTTCAGAACACAGGATTGCTCTTGTTTTCTCTTAGCAAATGCTTTCAAGCATTTAGACTTAGGTTGTTTAAACTTAGCGTCAGAACAGAATGATGATGAATCCAAGATTTAAAATGCAGAAGAAATCTAATTAAATGTATGCACTGAAATTTCCTTGGATTTGTTTTCTCTTCTGCTACATAAACCATATTTCAGACTGTCTCTTTGCCTTCTCTTTTCTCATGCCAATATGTTGCAACATGTTCTAGATGAAAGTTTACAGCCAGAGTAAGATTTAGCAAGAGCTCCATCAATGATTCAGAAAGGGAAGCAGCAGTGAGCTGAGTGACTAGGTGAGCCCCCTCAGCTGTCTCATTCTTCCCTGTAAACTTTTTCTCAGGTGAGCTGTCATCTCTGCAGAGCTGCGGGTACCTGTAACTGGTGTCTAGTAAAAGGGAACTTACCACATGGCAGAGCAGTCAAAATTCACCAAAAGCCACTTGTGGGGATTAAAATTAAACGAATCTGCAAACTGTCAAGGAATAAGAATAAAAAGTAAACTGGTTATAGATGTTTCAATATAAAGCAGGACCTCAGACATAATATTTAAACGTTTATATTCTCAAATGATAAAAGAGCAAAGATGAAATATACTGCAGGGAATCAAAACAAATAAAGAAGAGTTTATATTCCCAAATGAAAAGCACTTTCAGATTTTACATAGTCTAAAGTCACATCAAATTTATCCATATTGATGGCTGGAGTTGTTGCTCAGTGGTAGAGTGCTTCCTAGCATGTGTGAGGCACTGAGTTCGATCCTCAGAACCAAATATAAATAAATAAATAAAATAAAGGCATTGTGTTCATCTACAACTAAAAAAAATTTTTTTAAATTTATCCATATTGTATTTCAAAGTGCTAGGATATTTGGAATATTTAACTCACAAGTACTATGGCCAGAAATTGTACTGACTACACTCATGAAATACTTTATGTCCACAGTCCTTTCAACTTCATGATCTAGCAAGCAAAGTTCTTAGATTAGGTGTATCATTGTGAACCATGGGAAAGGGAAAATTTTGTAACTCATTTACAGTAGTCAGAAATTAATTTTTTCATGTAATTGATTAGTTCTTTTGCCAACATGCCATAAGATTACAACTCTTCCCTTTTACCTAAATATTTTTCTCTTTATTCTTAAAAACAATATCCAAGTTCATTGTATTCCTAAAAGTTACAGGTTCCATTGCTGGAAAAGCATGTGTAGCAGCAGCAACAACCAACTCCAGCTTCAGCCACCATATTTTCAAGGAGTAAATAAGAGATTTCAGTTACCTAGAGTGACTGAGGAGGGCACAGTGCATCTTCACTGACCTGCCATACATGATACTTTCTTAGATTTTTCAAAATGCATGCTCTGGTTTACCATCTGATTGATAAATAGGAACTAAGTTCATCAGAAAAGCAGGGGATTTGGACATGTTTAAAGTCATATTAAAGCAGAAATAGAGGCAGGTGTCATTGCACAACCAGTCTGGTCTAGTCTTCTAAAGGGAAAAATTTTCAATCTGTCCAAGCCTTTGTGACTCCTCTTCTCTATTTGGTTCCGGGGATGAGCACTGAGGAGGCAGCAAAGATTGAAGAGACCAGGTCAGCATCAGCAGGGAGACATTTGGTCAGCAGATGGCAACCTTCTACATCGACCTACTCTGGAGGTACAGATTCATTTCCTTCCAAGTTTCAAAAAAAGTAATTTTGAGAAAGAGACAGGAAATTACAGCAAGTTTCATTTGTTGATAAAAGGAAACAAAAGGTTAAAGAGGAGCTTTGTTTGCTAGGAATTTTATTAGTTCCCTCCTCTGGGGCTGATCTGTTTAAACTTCTTTCATTACCCAACAGTGATATTTTCCTCCTGCTGACAGAGAGAAAGGCTCTTATCTCCAAAGGTAGGGCCACCACAGGATATTGCAGCTCGCTTATCTGACCCACTGAGCAGCAAAGCCCTCAGCCAGGCGAGGAGAGAGTCCGGAACAATAATGGAGGAAAAATTGAAATGACTCCTTGTTGGGCACGAAACACTGTCTGCTGTCGATAGGATCTGGCCGGAGTGCCCATCTCGAAGGTGGTCTGATTGCTAGGCACCTTTCTATGAAAGGAAAAACCTCAAGTTGTCAGTCCATGGGGAAAAGAAAAGCAGCGATAGGAAAAGATCGTGAAACCCCAAACCTGACGCCTAGAGTTAGATTGGAGCCTCTGGCCCAGGCCCTGCCCTGGAAAGAAGTATATAAATCCAAGAACTTCCCTGAAGCTGTTCAGGGACAGTCATTTCAAGCAAAGAATATTACCTCCATAATTAAAGATATTTGCATGGCACAGGTTGAGTATCCCTTATCCAAAATGTTCAGGACCAGAAGTGTTTCTGATTTCGGATTTCTTTGCATTTCAGAATATTTGCATATACATAATGAGATAGCTTGGTGAAGAGACCCAAGTCTAAATATGAAATTCAAATATGTTTCAAGATATGCTTTATACACATAGCCTGAAGGTAATTTTATACAATATTTTAAAAGTTTTGTGTGTGAAGCAAAGTTTCACAGTGTGAAAATTCCATTTGTAATGTCATGTTGGAGATTAAAAAGCTTCAGATTTGGGAGTCTGGATTTTTAGATTAGGAATGCTCAATTCATATAAAAATTTATTCTTCCTTTTCTAGCACTAAGCACCCACAAAACTAGCTATCAGCAATGAACTGTAGAGGGGCTGGTGTTCACATCACATTATTAGAACATCTCACAAGCTAACCTCCACCTCAGTACTTATATGTTTCTGGAAGCTTCATTTATCCTCAGGGATCCCTCTAGGTCCTACCCTGTATGAAGCACTTGATAAACAATTGGTGAATGAATGAATATGATAGGATATAAACAAGAATGACACTTTATTCATTAGTAATAAGAGGATCATTCTCTTCAAGGATGCAGCTTTTGTATTCTGTACCTCAGACTTTCACTTTGCTGGTTTTACAGCACAATAAGAATTAAAATATAGTAATTCTTAGAAATTAGAAAATTGATTGGTAAGCCTGACCCTGACAAGAAAGCAGAGAGAGGTTTTCAGGGAAAGTTCTCCAAGCAATGGTGAAAAATAATAAAAACAATTAATGCATGCTCAGTACTTCCTATGTGACTATTCTTAAGACCTTTAGATATGATTGACTCATCTACTTCTTAGGGCAACGCCATAAAGGAGGTGTCATTATGAAATCCATTTTACGAGACATAGAGAGGATAGCTAACTTGCCCACGGGTACATGGCTAGTTCTAAATGATTAAAACTGTAACAGAGCCCCAGTCTCCCCAGTTTCCTGCTAAATTATTTTTTGGTAGCTGAAATTCTGCACACTGAGGGTAGAAACTGAGGAAATGACCCCAAAGTCTTGGTGGGTACCATCAAGGGTTGAAACACTGGAATTGGCCAAACACAGTGGTACATGCCTGTAATCCCAGAGGCCTGGGGAGCTGAGGCAGGAGGATTATGAGTTCAAAGCCAGCCTGAGCAACTTAGTGAGGCCCTAAGCAACTTGGCAAGAATCTGCCTCTAAATAAAATGTTTAAAAAAGGGGTAGGGGCTCGGGATGTGACTCAGTGGTCAAGTGCCCCTAGGTTCAATCCCTGGAATCAAACAATAAGGAAAAGAAAAGCTGGAATCCTAACTTGTAATATAGTCTTTTTCTAGCTGCTTAACTAAATCTACATATGTGCATATTTCCTGTCTTTTGTCCACTGTATCGCATTCCTCTTACAAAAGCTGTTCATGCCTTTGTTCATGCCCTCCCACAATGGAGATTTGACACAGAATAGGTTTCCTCTATCTTCCTGGGGGTCAGTTTTGAATAAACTCCTTTTCCATCACCAACCTCTGCTCCCTCACCTTTGGTTCAGCTACAAGAAGCAGAACCTGGAATTCTGCTAACCAAACCAGGGATTCTAGTGGAAAAAAACCTTCACCCTAATCACATGCAGGGTGAGGTGTCACCAAGCTCTCCACCCACAAGCAGAAAGCAATTATTTCCTGGCCAATACCATGACTCCCCTGATTCAGTACCTCCTTTCCCTGACACATTTCCAAAGACAGCCTCTTAGAATCCTTTATTGCTTTCTGGGGACAAAGGCTTTGTACCCTGTGAGCTGCCACAAGGACAAGTCTGAAATAACACAACAGCACACCCACTGTACCACCCCATGTTCCGTAGGTCTCTGGAAAAGCAGAGAACTAATCGATAATTTTGATTGCTATTTCTCAAACGAAGCAGGTGATTTACTTGGCTTTATGGGCCACATTTTATAATTTCTAGAAGGGTGCATGGGACATTTAAAAGCGTTGGTAGCTGCTTGTTAAATATTGGTTAAAGTAACCATCATGCTCTGATGTAGAGGAGAATGTGAATAACAACCTGAGCCAGATTGTACATGATTACAGGTTGGTACTTTAAATTATCTTGTGAATAAAATGTATTAAAATTTTATTTTGTTCGTAAATATTTTCCCAGAATTTTGTAAGTTAAATGTAACCTATTACGCACAACTCTGCCCAGGATGTTGTAGACTGGAAAATAGCTGTCAGAATCTGGAGGACCTCAAAAAAACAGGCTGTATAGCCTGTAGGACTGGAGAAAGTTCTCAGTCCCTGGCCTGAGGAAGCATAATTTCCAATAACTAATGGATTGGTTGGAAAATGACTTGCTGAAGCAAACCATAACAGTAAGAAATTGAGTGTCACATCTTTATAAAGGATAAACATAGTGCTTAAAAAAACTAAAAAACTTGGTCTGGGAGGTGTAGCTCAGTGGAAGAGTGTTATCGAGCATATGTAAAGCCCTGGGTTTGATCTCCAACACTGCACACACACACAAAACAAAAAACAAGAAAACACACCTTATTACACAGCAAAAATCTCACCTACCTCCACTCCGTTCAGAAGATGCCGGAACTCAGGGCAGATGAAGGCACTGCCTGCATATGCAGCATCAATGTGCAGCCACATGTCCTCTTTCTTGCCTGAAGCCAGAAGCAAGCAACTGTTAAGTTCTTACATGGTCACCCTGTCTGCATGTAGTCCAACAGATGACCTCGTCCTGCCCAGCATCCTTCTTGTATATATAGCTCATCTATATATATATATATATATATATATATATATATATATATATATATAGCTCATCTATATATATATATATTTGTGGAGCTAATGAATGGATCCCCCAAAGGCCCCTGTGATATGTGTGCTATTGGCCCTGGACATGCGCCAGTTGCTCAGTGAGTGATTGGAAAATGAGGGAGACAGAATTCAGTTGCCAAACCCTTACTGCTTGGTACAGTGCTAAGGAGCCAGCAAGCACCATCTCTGCCTCCCTTGCTCACCCTTTCACAGTCCTCCAGGAACACCACCCTTTATAGTCCTCCCTCATCTCATCCACCCAGAACTTCCTCCCCATCTTCTTTGCCAACCCATTCTGAAGTCCTCAAAACATCCTCTGGGGAAAGATCTGGCACACAATCCACATGGACCTTTCTCTGCCCGACTCCATCCCCACCATGAAGTTAGTCATCTTACACTATCCTTAATCATGAATTGGATTTCTGTTTTCCAACCATACCAGAAGATCCTGGAAGCAGGGGCCATGCTTTATTTTGGGGGTGAGAGAGCCTCGTGCACAGGCATGCTCACCAAATTTGGATATATTTGAGTTCAGCTCCTGTTCCAATTGCTCAGCAGCTACATGATTTTATTTTGTCTACTTCCAATAAGGCTCATTCTCCTCACAGGCAAAGTGAAGATCAAAGTTGTACCCATTTGAGTATAGACCAAGGAGATGGGATAGCTGGTTCAAATGGTGGTTCCATTCCAAGTTTTCTAAGGAATCTCCATACTGCTTTCCAGATTGGTTGCACCAATTTGCTGTCCCATCAGCAATGTATGAATATACCTTTTTCTCCACATCTTCGCAAACACTTATTATTGCTTGTATTCTTGATAATTGCCATTCTGACTGGAATAAGATGAAATCTTAGAGTAGTTTTGATTTGCATTTCTCTAACTACTAAAGAAGTTAAACACTTTTTCATATATTTGTTGATTGTATATCTTCTGAGAAGTGTCTGTTCAGTTCCTCAGCCCATTTATTGACTGGGTTACTTATTTTTTTGGTGTTAAGTTTTTTGAGTTCTTTATATTTCCTGGATATTAGTACTTGATCTATATCCAAAGGACTTAAAATCAGCATACTCTAGTGACACAGCCACTTCAATGTTCATAGCAGCTCAGTTCACAATAGCTAAACTGTGGAATAAACCTAGATGCCCTTCAACAGATGAATTGATGAAGAAACTGTGGTACATACATACAATGGAATATTACTCAGTATTAACAAAAGAATAAAATTATGGCATTTTCATGTAAATGGATGGAGTTGGAGAATATCATGCTAAGCAAAGTAAGCCAATCCCAAAAAACCAAAGGCTAAATGTTCTCTCTGATAAGTGGATGCTGATCCATAATGGGGGGGGGGGGGCACGGGGGGAGAATGGAGGAACTTTAATTGGGCAAACGGGAGGGAGGGAGGAGGAGCCTTCATGGGAGCAAGAAAGATGGTGGAATGAGATGAACATCACTACCTTAGGTATATGTATGACTGCACATGTGGTGCTACTCTCTATCATATACAACCAGAGAAATGAAAAGTTGTGCTCTGTTTGTGTACAATGAATTGGAATGCATTCTGCTATCATGTATAACTAATTGGAATAAATTTAAAAAAATCAGTAGTACCCATAACTCTGAGTAATAAATTAGATAATATTCACAGCATGCCTATGACAACTCAGCACAAGATTGGTGAGAAATAAGAGTGTTTTCCATGACTAGTCCTTCCTTCAACCCAGGCACCATTTAATCACAAGGTAGGTGAGAATTGCAGAGAGGGTGGGAGGAAGCTGTACCCTGTACAGATGAAGATGCCAGGTGTCAGAGTCAGCACCAGCATTTGTACTGATCACTGGATCCATCCTTCACTTTTCCATATTATGCTCATTAACCAGTATATTTTGAGGAGAGATGAGTCACTCTAAACTCTGCTAATAAAAGATCTAAAAGACATTTTAAATCTTTGACTCAGTTTTATCTTTGGGATTAACCCTCAGTAGGATCAAGATCAAATGTGTTGTAAGGATACATGTCAGGGCACCATAGCCAAAGACCATGGTGCAGGGGGAAGTCTGAGTGGCCTGAAGGAAGGCTATGGGCCAAGATGTCTAGGTTCATCACCTCTCCAACAATCAGTCCCACCTGGTGCTCACATGACCCCAAGTACATGAGGCAGGAGACAAAGCCTTAGCATAATAAGGGGCTTCTTCCTGAACAGTCACTCAGGAGGTAATGACAAGATTACCAGGATGGCTACAGCTCAGATGTGTGTGGAGTCAATAGAAACTTCATATTCCTTTATAAGGGCACAGAATTTCAAAGCATAGTATGGTCTGAATGCTTATGTTCCCCTCAAACCATATTTTGAAATCCCAACCCCAGAGATGATGGTATTAGGAGTGGGACCTTTGAGAGGCAGTTAGCTCATCAGACTGGAGCTCTCAAAATGGGATTAGCATCCTCATGAAAGAGATCCCTGAGAGCCCTTCATGCCTGCCACCATGTAAAGACACACAGATGGCATCGTTTGTGAACTAGGAAATGGGTCCTCACACCAGACACTGAATCTGCCAGAACTTTCAACTTGTACTTCCAGCCACCAGGAACGTGGATAACAAGTTACTATTGTTTATAAGCCACCTGGTCTGTAGCATTTTGTTAAAGCAGTCAAGATGGACTACAGGTGATTTTTTTGTGCTTCCCATGGGATCTTCTTGGGCCACACAGACATTTTAGTAATGAGATATCCTTTACACTTTGAAGCCCTTTGGTAGAATTTGATAGATGTCAATGTTTGTGTTCAGTTCAGGACTGTTGGATAAAGACAAGACCCTGAGACTGAACAGGAGGATGAGTCAGGAAACACATGAGCCACAGGATGGGAGGAATGGGACAGGATCCAGAAGAAGGCAATGGGCTTCTCTTTCTTTCTCACTCCTCTGTTCATCCTCCTATAGCCACCATCCATGAGGCAGTGGTAGGTAACAGAGTGAAACAGTGAAGAGAAAGGAAGGCACTCAGTCCCACAACCCCTCAGTTCACAGCACCTCCTCCAGAATGTCCAGAGGAGAGATGAGGTCCTGAACCCCAGGATGGGACCAAGAAGGATGTCAGCACCCAAGCCACTCCAGAATGAATCAGACACCTGGGGAGGTGGCAGTAGGTAGGAAAAGACCAAGGGAACTGATGAGAGAAGGGAAAGGGGGCACCAGATAAAAAAAAGTGCAATAAAGATGTAACTTCACCACCAAAACATCTAGCCTTTGCCCTTGGCTCCTGGAAGATGGGCCCCTGGAATGTCCTGCTTGATATAGGTTCCTTTTTTTGCCTGAGACTTTGGCCTCAGATAATCTTAATATGATTTATGATGAAGACATTGGATTATGCCATATCAGTTCTGACCTTTTGAGGAATTGATTACTAAAGGTATTAGCTGGGCTTCCAGGAGGAACTAGAAACTAAAGGTCAGCCAAGCAGGCAGAGTGTGATCAAGGCCGTATAAGAACTGACAACAGATCTGGGAACATGGCTCAGTGGCAGAACTCTTGTCTGGTGAACGAGGCTCTGGGTTCAATCTCTAGCACCACAAAATATATTCAAAAAAAAAAAAGAAGAAGCAAATCCAACACAAAAGTACCTGGCAAATTTGCGTGCTAGGGAAGTCTCCCTTTTCCATGCCCATGGTTAGACATTGTGACTGGGAGAGTCCATGCCCTCATGACTCCATGGAAAAGGACCACCAGAACTTCCATGTCTTCACACTCCTGGTCTCTACCCTGTGTGTCTCCTCCTTGGCTGATTTTAATTCCTACCATAAACCATAACCAGGAGCATAACCTTTTACTGAGTACTGTTAGCACCTAGCAGATGATCAAACATGAAGGAATTTGGGGGAACCTTTGAACTTGGAACAGGTGTCAGAGTGAGGGCAGTCAGAGCAAGGGTGGTCTTATGGACCATCCTTAAAGCGTGTTTTGGCTCAAAATTCCAACAGAAGGAAACTCACAGACACGCCTGGGAAGTGCTCTCCATATGGGCTTCTCTTGTGACTGGGGAAGTGAAGCCTGGTTGGTGCCACCTCTGTGCTGTGCATCTTGTACATGATTGGTTGATACACACACTTCCTTCCTGCACTCCCTCATGTGTGGACACATCTAGGATCTGGGTGGACACAGGGTGGACACAGAGGCTCCACAGCCAAAGCTAGGGGAATTGCATGTGTCAGTCATACACCTAGCCTTAGAGCAAGAACGTCTGGGTGGAGAGAACAGGGGCCACTTCCACAGCCTCCTGCTGCAGGCACCTGTTTTCTTACAAGGTCAGGTTGCCCCTCCAGCTGCATGCTCTCCTCCCAGCCATTCCAACCCTCAGGACAGAGTTTTGGCTGCCTTCCCTACATTGTTCCCCTCCCTTATTCCCTGAGACCACCTTCCCTATTCAGCCATGTTCCAGGCTCAATTTCCACACTTGCACATCTGACTTCTAACTATCATCAACTATCTTCTTATTGGATCTCATTGTTTTCTCACTAGAATCTTCCTAGGCAACTGCCCAGTCCAAGTGTACAAACAGCAACAATTTTGGGGTGAAATCATTTCCAAAATGACTAAAAAAACCAAAAACCTGTCTTTCCTAAAACAGAAATTTGAGGACAGTCATCTTCTGCTTTGCTTCTTTGTCAAATGACGGTGTTTGAAAAACTTCCTTAAATTGTTTTAATAGGTTATTTTAATCATCCTCTAAGGCAAAGTCAGCTCACGGTTTCAGAAAAGGCGGCTTGGTGTTGAAGAATGCTAACTCTTTGAGGACAGTCAAGTAAGAGGTATCAGATGAGGAAAAGTAGGTTAAAAAGGTGCTGACTGAATTGCTAATGCAATACTAACCCAACAGTTAGGAACTTCATCCTCAAGTGAAAAACCATGGCAATGAATGAAAGGGTTTTGCCTCCACCTGGGTCAACTCCCCAAGCATAACCCAGAAGCAACCTCTGGGCTTCAGCCAAACACAAATACAAGTCAAGCTCTGCCCACAGCCTCCAGACCCTGCAAAGAAGAGGGAGCTCCAGGACAGCAGGACAGTGGAGCTGCAATCACCTGGGTCATCACAAACTGCAGATGCCACCCACTGGCTATCATCACCTGCTTCCACTGGCGGACAGCACTCTGCTCAGGGTGCAGCAGCCACAGAAGACCTTGGCCCTTTAAATTCGATAGCCCTGGGGAATTACATCAGCCAGCTTTTGGCTAGGACATTCAGTTCTTAGCCTGACATCTGAGTCAGAGGACTTCGAGTTGCTTGGCTGAGCCAGTGAAGGTTTGCAGCTAAGGAGGCCAACACTACGGCCGAAACCCTGTGTCGGCCAGTTAGTTCCGTCTCTTCTCCTCAGCCTGGCTGCGTGTAGCTACCTTCAGCCAGTTGTTCTTACAGATGGATGTCTGCCGTAGCTCATAACAGGTGGAGCAAAATCCTGGGTGAATGGGCAAGTGTGCACCCACCCTAATTCCCGGGGTACAGGACTAGCATTGCACTCCCTACAGCATAAGCAATACTGTCTACCTTTAACACATTGTTCCCCTGCATTAACTCATCCTCTGAACAAGCCTGTGAAGGAAATATTATTTTTCAATGACAACTGATGCTTTTCCCTCCGATTTGAGATAGGGAAAATGAAACTCAGAATTTAAGGCATGCAGCTGTAAGGGGCAGGCCTGGGATAGATGGACCACAGTTTCTCTGTGGCCAGGGCCATGGTCTCCCACTATCACACCAGAGTATCTGAAGCACCCACTTTCCCCAGTCACTAAGCAGAGGACAATGGCCCAGGGGAGGAAGATCTACTCCTAAGAATAGACCACAGGAGAATATTGGGTTAGGAGAGATGAGAAACATACTTGGTGTATGCGGACTAAGAATTGGGCCTACTGCCAAGCAAGTGGCATGATGCTTGGCACAAGCCATAGGCATGATGGTCTGAGAGTCTGACTTTTGTTTTTTAAATTTTTATTTATTTATTTATTTATTCATTGTTTTTTAGTACCAGGGTTTGAACCCAGAGGTGCTTAACCACTGAGCCACATCCCCATCCCTTTTTATCTTTTATTTTGAGACAGGGTCTCACTGGGTTGCTTAGGGTCCCCTAAGTTGATGAGGCTGCCTTTGAACTTGCAATCCTCCTTCCTCAGCCTCCTGAGCCCCTGGGATTATAGGTGTGCAACAGCACACTCAGTTTAAGAGCCTGACTTTGAGGCAGTTCTACCTGGAATGTTTACATCTGAGGGACAAAGAAAGGGAGAGTTTCATGGACTAGTGTCTCCTTGGTGCCAAAGGAGAGTTGTCCCATTCTTAGAAAGAGCTTCAAGGCTTGTGGAGTTCGAGAGTCTCACATTAAAGTTGAAACTTTATATACATAGCCACTTATTCATGTTGTACCTTGGGAAACAGAATCATAGTCTCAATGAGAAAACCAAAGTGCTCTAAGGGAGGGAAGAGGTAAGTGTGAACCAGCAAGTCATGTGAATCACAGAATATTCTTTGGAGAAATTCAGTTTCAACCTACTGATTTGCTAAATTACTTTAAGCAATTTGCTTAAGTACATTCGGCACAGACATGTGTTGTTGAATGATGGAATAGGCCCTGAGAAATAAGTCAGTTATTAGGCAATTTTGTCACTGTGAGAACATCCTAGAGTGTTCTTACACAAACCTAGACAGTCCAGGCTGCTGCACACCGAGACCATGTGGCATATACCATTCTGTATATGGTCTGTCCTCAACAGAAATATTATGTAGTACATGGTTGTGATGTTAAAGGGGGGGGGGGCAAAAAATATGCCAAAATAGTCAATGTAAGCATGGGCAGTTCTCATGCTGTATATATACCATGTATATATAATGCTTTAAGATGTTGAAGAATTTATTCTCCTCAACGGGGCCAGCATAGCCTGCAATTTTGTATCATTAAGATACAGAGCATTTTTTTTTCCTTACAGATAGTATATTAATACACCTAAGCTCAACACTTGTCCAATTAGCCCAAATTCTGAGTTTTTAGGATTCTAGTCAATGAGGTTGTATTATTTCGAATGCAAGAAGAGTTTGGAAAATCATCAAAATATTAAATGAATGATGAGGAATAAAATCCAAAAAGGAAGGTTTGCTAGGAATGGTTTTCAAAAGAACATGGAATCAGATACTTACAGATCGGACCCACTTCCAAGAGATTGTCAAAAGAGCAGCAAGACGTGGTCCCCAGTGTAGCAACCACCTGGAGAATAGACAGACAACCTATTTTAATCTCACATGTGTTAGTCATTGCTGAACTTCCACATGCACAACCATTGCCAGTGGCTAGCCTAGAACCTTGAAGTTGGCCACTCAGTGAATGGAAACACATAAATGCATGCTTAATCTTTGGGTGAAAGTATCCTTGCAGGTTAAGAGGGTTAAGAGAAACAAACTTGCAGACAGAAACCTGAGATGTAGGGTTAGATAATAGGGAACTTGGAAAAGATTTCCCTTGCATGATGCCTTGGGATATGGATAGCTATTCCTGTATTCTACTTTCTAAACATATATTGAATATAATTCGTACTATAAAGTATGTATTTTTTTTCTCAGTTGGAGTTGAGCAGGAGTGTGTGGGCAGAGGATAGAAGTACACATTAGAAATAATGCTTGCTCCATCAAGGCTGGAATTGCCCAAGGCATCAGTGGAATGATTCTTTTAGAAGAGCCTTTGGAATCAGTTAAGAACCACATCGGGACACTGGCCAAGAGTATCCGACACTAGCTTTGATCTGCCCACTTCTCATCCTGACTGATACTGCTCTCAAAGATTAACTTCAATTATGAGAAGATTCATGAGGAAGCACACTGATGTTGAAAATAATTATAAAAGCAGTGTTCTGAAAAAGCACTGAGTGCTATAGGTCCCATAACGGGGATATGTGTCCCAGCATTCACTGGGCTCTCTGCTGTTCCCTGACCACCTTGAGCTGCTGTGACTACACTAGTACTACCTGTGCTGTTCTCCTATACCTATCTCTCTAGACCCATGATGCTCCTGAAACAAGAGTCTGTGTCCTATTTTTTGTAATGCTGTAAATTTGCTCTATGCTGAACACAGACTAGATGAGTTGAAATTCTCTCCAAATGAAAGAAAAAATAACATGTTTCCAAAAGCAAAGAGTCTAATTGATTTATGGATGACATATACTGTCTGGACAATGAAGTTGTTCCTCATATATGACAATAGTGTGAAATTTAACCCAATTTATTCAACCTTTATTAAGCTCCCACTAAGGTCTCAGCAATACCATGAGGATAAAGTTGGAGAGCTCAGGAATTCACATGTAAGAACCCCAGGTATATGTCTTCCTGGTTCCATTTCACCTATGATCACCTTCAACTGATCCAAGAGCCAAATTCACCTCAGTGAGAGTCAATGTGTTCTTGCCAAGGTAGTATGGCATCTGCCTTGTGGGTGGTTCATCCAACTGGTCCTGTTCCTGTCACTCCCACAGTTACTCTGAGGAAGTTTCTCAGAGAGGGCAAAAGCTGCCCAGGCACCAGAGTTCCTCTGTTTCCCAGTCATAGGATGTTCAGGTGCTGTCTGGGCATAGTTCCCTTATCACTGAGTTCTACCCAAGCAAAGTCAACAGCACAAGAGGCTACCCACAGGCACAGCAGAGGCAGGCTGTTGCAAAATGTGGGTTTTATCATTATTCAAGTTTGGTAAGCCCAGTAGATCAGGAGATGACTACCAGTGAAGTTAGCTTGTCTTTCATGGTAGTCAAGAGGAGGACCATGCCACACCATGCGGCCCACATAGGGACACATCAGGATTGGTCAGGAGATGCAAAGAGTGAGGGGAAGTGAGCAAAAGCCTTTATTGTGGTTTTTGTGGAGTGTTACAGGTGAGGCAGATCTAGCATTGGCTGCTTTGAACAATTTCACTGGGCTCTGGGGCACAGGGGATGCCTCCCATTCTGTGGTATCTAGTCTGAGGTGATTAGGGCAGGTAGACCGTGGCCCAGAGTATGAGAGCCTCATAAATGCAGTGGGGGTGGGGGAAGCAAGCTCTGAGTTCTGGATAGGTTAGTCTGCAAATGAAAGGTACAGCAAATCTTTGAATATCAGTGGAAATTGGCTAACCCAGGAGAGGCAGTTCCTCCTCAGGGTAGCAAGTCCCAAAGATATTAAAGCATTAAAAATAGAAAATTTGGAAGTGCTTGGAAGTGCTTATACAAGTTTATACAAAATTAAGACATGTACTTGGAGCAAAAAGATCTGGGTTGGTGACTCAGCTCTGTATTCTATGGCAAGCACCTTGTTGGGCTTTGGTCTTCCCAACACAAATAGCAGATGTGGAACCCACCCATGAAAAAGGTGCCCCTGGAGTTAAGAATCCCATAGGTCTACTTTTCCTGGCACCTCAACCCTCTTTGTCCATCCTTTTATGTGTGCCCTCCTCATTTCAAGCATCTAACAGTCTCCATACTTGTTCCATTTAGACAAGAAGGGGCATTTAGTGGGAATCAAGTGAGTGTGGTTTTTTCCTCTGATATTTGCAATTTTATCCTGATGTTTAACTGAATGTTAAAATGCTTTAAGATACCTGGCTAGCTCAGTTGGTAGAGATGAGACCGAGAATGCTTTGTCTAAGTCATTATTAAAGTAAAAATTATGTACTTGATAAAACCACAGAATGACTCAAGACATTAAAATTGCTTGTTATTGTGTTTTCTCAATTTTACCAGTCTTTTGGAAATGACCTACCTGTAGTGTGGCAATTCCTTCAGTTTCATCTAATGTTTCTCAGTTAAATGCTGATTGGACTAAAGCAATAATTTCTGCTATTAAAATTACATACATATTAAATATTCCCTTGTTAAAATTATTTTCTATTACTGTAGGTATAGAAGAGTATCTAGAATGATGTTCACCACTTATTATTATTGCTCATCTCCTGAGATGAAATGTTTGGTTAACGCAAACTTTTTTTCTTAGACCTGTGTGATTATTGATTTATTTGTAATGAGCATGAAACATTTTTGTAGAAACAATAAAATTCTGCCTTGTCCTTTGCACTGGTCTGATGCTTCAGATGAATATATCTCATCTGACGTTTTAGGAAAGGCATGGTGTTATGATTGTCCCTTGATAGCCATGGAGACGGTTGTTCAAAAGATAAGTGATATGCCCAAGGTCATATAAGTAATATACAATATAGCATAGTATATAATTTTATAATTTTTCTTTCAGCAAATTAAAATATTTAAGATATGATTTGGCATCTTGCATTTTTACTTCATTTTGTGATAATTTTGCCATATCATGAACAAATTTTTAAGAAAACATGATCTAAAGTTATATGACATATTTTATAAATATACCTTACATTTTAAACCACTTCCCTATTGTCGAGCTCAGCCTCAGTTAAGACTAGTAATGAGTGACATTTTTTGAGTGCTTACTTGATAGTAGGCTGGGTGCCGGGAGCTTTTCCTGAATTATATTTAATCATCCCAGAAGCCTTAATGAATTAGATAGGACCATAATTCCTACTTTACAGTCAATTTAAGTAGCGTCCCCAGAGGTAGATAATTGTCCAAGAACACACATAAGCAGGAACAGACCAAAAGTGACATCAGGTTTGGTTAACCTTGTTTATCCTGTCACGCTTAAAAAAGGATCCCTGGAGCATTGTCCCTGAGCTGCCAGTTAAAGAACCAACTGTGTCTGGGGCAGTGCCAGATGAGCTTCCAACAAGCCCCAGCATGTTGTAGCTTGAGAGGGAGGACCAACTGTGGGCAGGTGGTAGGGATCCAGGCTGTAGAAGCAGCAGGGGGCTGCGCGGACAGTGTTCGAAATGACTGGTCCACTGTCCACGTGGCACTGAGCTACAAGTCAGCTTGTCCTAATTCTCTGAAGCCACATTACAGCTTGCACCTGCTCTGCTGCAGGCTCTTATTACCTCAGCTCAGCATTGCTCAGTGACACTAACCTGATTTCTGTCTGCTCTGGGAGACATAATCACATTTGAACAGGGGAGGGAGGGGCAAGAGATGGTACAAGCCTCCATCTCTGAGAGCCTGAGGCTTTCCTGCTGGTGGCAGAGACTCGTGTGACCTCCCCCACTGCTGTCTTGGCCCCATCCTCCAGTCTGGTCTCCTCATGAACTTGCCTCGCAGGCACTGCCTTTTGTCAGTGGCCTGATGTTATTAAGTCAACTCATGAGAGAAGCAAACCATCCTAAGTGAAAAAGGAAAACTTGACCACATGACCCAAGTGAATTCATGAAGGGGCCAAGATTCATTTTGCCTGGTTCAGACTCTGCCAAATATACCCTTTGCTCTCAGTGGCAGGTTTTGGATTTTCAGGGACCTGTGACCCCTTTGAGAGTATACTGAAGGCTAAGCATCTGCATTCCAAGAGGGTAGATGCGGTCATTATGCATGCACAGAGCTACAACCATCCTAGAACAAGTGGGCACCAAGACAAAGCCCACACTACCACTCCTTTCCTACCTGGGCCAGATAACATATACAAATTTCCATAGATGCTCAAGTCCATCATATAAATGTGTAGCAATGGCAGATAACCTATGTATATTTTCTGGTATATTTTAAATCACCCTTGATTACTTGTAATGCCTAATACAATGTAATTACTATGTCAATAGTTATTAGGCTGTATTGTTTAAAAAATAATGACAAGAAAAAATTCTGTAAATGCTCAGGACAGAAACAGTTTTTGTTTTTGTTTTTGTTTTAAGAAAAAGAATGCTTTTAGCCTTTGGTTGGTTGAATCTGTGGATGCAGAACCTACAGACACACAGGGTCAGCTGGTAAGCTCAGGCAGAAATCTCACCAATTCTCTATAATCTCTTATAGAAATGGAAGCAAAAATAGTACTTCCTAACACAATGAGGCTACCATTACTCTAATACCAACATTAGACAAAGACCTTGAAAGAAAAAAAATTATAGGCCCATATCCTCCATAAGATGTTATCCACTTGAGTCCAATACTTAAAAAATATTATCTGCCATAAAGAAGTGGAATTTGATTGACTGAAGCACGAAGGCCAATTTAACAGTTGAAAATAAATTAATAAAACCTATTATATCAACAGGCTAAAGAAGAAAAATCATATATAAATAGAGACACGAAAACCATTTGACTAAATCCAGCATCCATTCATGATTTACAGCAAACAAATAACCAAAAAATCTCTTAGCAAACTAGGATTATAGTGGAACTTCTTTCACTTTATAACTGCATCCAAAAACAAACAAACAAAACAACAACCCACTGCTAACATCATACTTAAAAAATGAGAAACTACGTGTTTTTCTTCTAAGATTAGGAATGAGGGAAGAATATCTGTTCTCAACACTTTTGTTTAAAATGATATTAGGAATTCTAGCTAATGTGATATGACTAGAAAATAAAAGATCATTTTGACATGGTTATCTATGTAGAGATATCAAAGAATAACCCAAAGCCAAACCCACTGAGAACTAATGAGCAATTATAGGATGATATAAGATAAATATGTAATAGATAAAAATTAATTTCTTCCTTATGTTTTAGCATAAAAAATGGAATTTAGAGTTAAAAAAACACAATTTCCTTTGCATTTAGCACAGAAAGGAGAAAAAGAAATGCACATAAATCTCCCAAAATATGTATAAAGTCTTTATGAGGAAAACTGAAAAATTCTGATGCAACCACTTTTATTAAGAGCTAAATAAATATAGAAAGAATCTATGAACACGCACAGGAAGTCTCAGTATCACCAAGACGTCAGCTTCTCCAACTAGATCTATAGATTCAATGCAATCATATTTAAAGATCCAGTGAGTTATGTGGTACACATTGGCAAATTGATTCTAAAATTTAAAGAGTCAAAGACTAAAAAGAACCCCATAATATTGGCCATAATACTGAATAATGTCTGAGGTCATATCTGACCTTCTCTAACTTTAGTATAAACCTTAAATAATCAAGGCTGTAATATCTTGGCAAAGGAGATAAACTTATTAATGGAACAGAAATAGATCTACACATGAAGTCAACTAATCTTTGATAAAAGAGCAAAAGCAATTTAATGGAGGAAGCATAGTCTTTCAACAGGTGATGCTGGAACAGCTAGACATCTCAAAGCAGACAAAAGAGAAATCTAGACACAGACTTTATACCTTTCACAAAAATTAACTGAAACTATATCAGATACTTAAATGTAAATTACAGAATATAAAAAGTCTAGAAGATAGAAAAGGAGAAAATCTAGATGATCTTGGTTTCAGCAATAAGATATAATACTAAAGGCATAATCCGTGAAAGAAATTGATAAGCTGTACATCAGTGAAATTGAAAAATTTTGCCTAGCAAAAGATCATCACTCAGAAAATGAAACCAAAAGCCATGGATTGAGAGGAAGTACTTGCAAAACATTTAAGTAAGTGCTGGAACTCTCTTTAATTATGCTTATTTTTCTAAAACTGTTTTAACATAAATCTGTGGATTTAAAAAATCAATCCATCATCCAATTGGAATGTGGAAAAAGACATAGGTTTATGTTTTACTAAAAATGATGTGTAAATGGTTAGTAAGCAAATAAAAAGCTTTTCAACTTCATTAATCTTCAGGGAAATGCAACTTATGAGCATGATGAAATAGATATTACTATATATCTATTAATAAAGGTAAAATAAAAAATATAATGATAATACCAAATGCTGCTACAGATGAAAACAAAACACTTGATTGTCTCACACATTGCTAGAAGAAATGTGAAGTAGTATAGTCATTCCAGTAAAGACTGTATCAGTTTCTTTAAAACATAACGTATAACTATAAAATGACCCTTAATTACACAATCTCGGGCATTTATCCCAGAGAAATGAAAATATATATCCATCCAAATAGCTACATGTTAGTCTTTCCTAAGAATAGATGGTCATTTCTCAGGAGAAGATGAAGGTTCTAAATCTGCATGCACCCCATCACTGAGCTTCAAAATTTGTGTAAAGTTTAATGATATATAAAAAAATTGAAGATGTTTAATATGAAGAATGTAATCTGCTTATAATTTTGTGCAAAGTTAGAAAAATTATGATTGTTGCAATTTTTTTTCTATTTGTCTCAACAAATGTTTTCAGTGAACAGTGTGTACAGCTTCTGAAAATTTGTTTTTTTCTGTTATGTTTGATAACATGTATTAAAATGCAACTTTTGAGAAAAATAAAAAAAAAATTGACACCTCTGTAACCACAGTGGGGGATTATCACATACCTCTCTCACTAATTAATTTGCATTTATTTTAGTATTGTCTATATTGGCTTTTTTTGTGCTTGAATGTGGAACTAATTCTTTATATATTTTGCATGTTTTTCATTGGAATGTTGTCTCTTTGCTTATTGATATGTAAGCCTTTTTAAGATTTACTTCATAATATATCCTATGAGTAGTTCCTACCAACATTTGTCTTTCAATATTAGTTATGAGCTTTGTAATTTCTATAAAATATTTTCATCATTTGTGTGATGTAGTCTCCTTTGCTTTCATTCTTCAAATATAAAGGAATATGTTTCAATATACATATATTTTTGCCTAGATATAAAATTTCAGTGCTTAAAATTGACACTATCAGTTAAAAATATTTACTTTATTTAAATAAAATCTTTCCAAATTGTACTAAACTTGTAATTGATATTTTTTATTTATTTATTTTTTGGTACTAGGGATTGAACTCAGGGGCCCTCAATCACTGAGCCACATCCTCAGCCCTTTTTTTCTTTTTTTTGAGTCTTATTTAGTGACAGGGTGTCACTGAGTTGCCTAGTACCTTGCTGTTGCTGAGGCTTTGAACTTGCGATCCTCTTATCTCAACCTCCCAAGCTGCTAGGATTACAGGTGTGTGCCACCGTGCCTGGCAATATTTGGGATTTTAAAAAAAATTTATTTATTCTACTTAGGTACACATGATAGCAGAATGCATTTTGATTCATTGTACACAGATGGAGCACAATTTTTTATTTCTCTGGTTGTACATGATGTAGAATCACATCATATATGCAGTCATACATAAAGCTAGGACTATGATGTCCATCTCATTTCACCATCTTTACTGTCCCCATACCCCCTTCTCCCTCTCTCCCCTTTGACCAAAGTTCCTTTCTTCTTCCCGTGTCCTCTCCCCCATTATGGATCAGCATCCACTTATCAGAGAGAACACTTGGCATTTGTTTTTTTGGGACTAGCTTACTTCCTTTAGCATGATGTTCCCCAACTCCATCCATTTACCTGCAAATGCCATAATTTTATTCTCTTTTATTGCTGAGTAATATTCCATTGTGTATATATACCACAGTTTCTTTATCCATACATCTATTGAAGGGCATCTAGGTTGGTTCCACAGTTTAGCTATTGTGAATTGAGCTGCTATAATTGGGATTTTTTTAAGGATATTCTTTCTTTATACCCAGAATGACCATCCTTGCAAATCTTTCTACATTTAACAAATGGAGTTGGTGCTCCATATCCATGGGTTCCACAATCACGGATTCAACCAAACATGGATTTAAAATGCGTTTTTTTTTAAATTGCATCTATATTGAACAGACACTTTCTTTTCTTGTCATTGTTCCCTAAAAACTATTTTCATAGCATTTACATTAGATAGGACAAGTAATCTAGTGATGATTTAAAGTATGTGGGAGGATTATATAGGTTATATGCAAATACTATGTTATTTTACATAAGGGACTTGAGCATCGGAGGGTTTTGGTATCTGTGCTGGGTCCTAGAACAAATGTTCTATGTATACCAAATTCAATTAATAACTGTGTATTAATTGAATTTCTCCTGGTGTCATTTCTGTACTATTCCTGCAATGGAGATAAAGCAGTGATCCAAATGGACACTCCCTCCTTGTACATTCTGTTGGGAAGAAGGCAGTAAACAAATACACAAAAAATTGAGTATGTCAGGGGGTGATAAATGCAATGGAGAAAAATCAAGCAGGGTTAAAGCGGACTGAGAAAGATGTCTAGGGCAAGGTGGAAGCTGAATCTTGATCCATAGTTTGACTTCAGTTTCGTTCAAACTCAGTTGATTATCATCTCGTTCTCTGGGCTGCGTTGGAAACTGGCCAGTCCTTCTACATTATAACTATGTGTTTATGCTCCTGATTCTCCTGTGAGCTCCTCAGATTAGGATAGACTTTTATATAAAATCATATCTTACATAACTTCCTCAGTCCAGTCATGTGTTAGATATTCACCAAATAGTTATTGATTTGAATTGACAAAAAACGTTTCAGAGAAAGAAAAGCATTTTTGAAGATTAATTCTCAAAAGAAAAGTAGTGGAGGTTATTAATGTGTAGCCCGTAAAACATCTATCCAACGTAGATTGCTCTAATGATTAAGAAATGCCCAGATACTGAGGAGTATCCTCATGAGCATGTTTCTAAAACCTGTATGCTCATCAGAATGTTAATGTTGTGAAATTTTTCCAATTTCTGCTTTCGCCCCTAGAGATTCTGTCAAGATCAGTCAGAGGAATTCCTGGGCTTGAGACTTTTTAATAGTTCACCGGATGACTCTAATGTGTGGCCAGTAGGGTCATACTCATGACATTTTGATTGCATCACACAAGATGTATCAGTCCCATGTATGACATACTGCTGGAGTGATGTCAGAAATGTGACAATCCCCACACTTCAGTTGCAAGACTAAGAAACTCTTCCCCATTGGAAAATGAATATCTGGGTGCAAGAGAACCATCCTGTCATTTGGTTAATTGGATATTTTATCTGGGATTAGTCATTGCTTGCTTGCAACACACCTTTTACAAATGACACATCTTATCAACTACTCTGAACAACTAATATATGCAGCAAACCCTGTTTTTTATTTTCAATTTGGTTCACTCATCATAATTTCTTCACTGCTTAGAGCATCTACCATGGCATGAAGGGCTGTTAAGGGATGACCATAGCTGTCCCTTTGGACAACAAGCAGAAACAATACTCCCTGGTTTAGTAAAATCCTCCAAACTGGGATGCTGTAGTAATTTCTTTTTGAGATTAAAGCATGTGGAAAGAAAAAAAAAAAACAAAAACAAATGGAGTCTCTAGCTTTCCTCAAGGAGACAACATAATTTATGCCTGGCCTATGACCATCACAGCAGCCTAGAAAGTGACCCTGGCACACACACTGGACACACACACACACACACACACACACAAACCCTAGGCAGGGTGCAGAGGCTCCCATGGTGCCATCTAAAACATGTACTGATAGACTTACAAAGAATGGAATCAGGCCAGCTGCCTTGTCTTGTTCCAGAGCCTCCTGCAGGGCAGAAGCACGCATGGCAAATTTGCCATCAGAAGGGATTGCTTTCAATTGCACTCCACCAATTAATCCAGCTCTTTCTACAGAGGAGTGTGCCTGGAAAGAAAAATGAGAGTTAGATTGGTGCAGGTTTGCTCACACATTCTAAGTTCCTGGCTCTGCAGTGAGTACCTAACACCTCACACTACAGTGGCATCCCTTTTTTTCTGGAGTTGTTTCTATTTATGTGGAAACTTGCTTTAAGTTTTTAGTCACTTTTTCTTTGCTGTGACCAAAATACCCAACAAGAACAAATGAAAGGAGGAAAAGTTCATTTTGCCTCATGGTTTCAGAGGTTCAGTCCATGGTTAGCTGACTCCATAGCTTTGAACACAAGATGAGGCAGAATATCTTGCAGCAAAGGCATAGCAGAAGGAAACAGCTCAGGATGGGGCGATAAAGAAGAAGAAAGAGAGCTCCACTCACAGGGACAAAAGATAAACTCCAAAGTCACACCCCAGTGACCTACTTCCTCTAGTCATAGCTTACCTGCCTATAGTTACCACCCAGTCAATTCTTATCAATAGATTTATTTACCACTTAGGTTATACCTCTCATAATCAAATGATTTCACCTCTGAATATTCTTGCATTGTCTTACATGTGAGCTTTTGGGGGACACCTCAGATCTAAACCACAACTTTAATAAATCAAGCACTTAGAACAGTAAAGTGATGAATTCATTCATTTGTTTGAACACAAGAGCAAATGGTAAGGTCCTGGAAAGCATGCCTATAGATGGACTTAGAAATCCTGGGTTCAGATTCAGACCCTGCTTTTCCCTGTGGAGACTTTTACAGCTTAATGGCCAAGCTCAGTCAATAGATGCTCAGTAAATACAGCCATTCATTGGTATCCATGAGAAACTGGTTCCAGGGCCTCTGTGGATACAAAAATCCACAGAAGTCCAAGTCCTTATATAAAATGACAATGGTATAGTATCTGTATCTGATCTATGTATATCTTCCCATATATTTTAAATCATCTCTGGGTTATTTATAATACTCAATGCAATACAAATGCTATGCTATATAAATAGTTGTTATACTATATTATTTAGGGAATAATAACAAGGAAAAATGTCCATAAATGTTCAACATAGACACACTTTTTAAAAAGTATTTTCAATTTGTGCTTGTTGAATCCATGGTCATGGAATCTTCTGAGATGGAGGGCCACTGGATGGTGGGTCTACCCTTCTCAGACACTCCCAGGAAAGTTGATTCTTACTGAAGCTGTTACCTTCTGCCCTGCAGTCCCCATTGTCTCTAGCTTTAACCCTCTGTGGGGCCTGGGCATCATTGCTGCTCCCTGGCTGTTCTTTGCCCACCACTGCCAGCAGAGGGGCTCCAGAAGACATTACTGAGCTTCTGAGCCCCTGGGGCTCCCAGCTAAAGACCTTTCTGGTGGGACCCTGCCAGGTTTCTCTGCAGAGTGACTCTCTGTGATCTTGCGGAAACAATGAAAAAAATAGGAAATACCCACTTCAAAGCATAGCTGTGAAAAACAATGACAAGGAGTGTCAGGCAGATTTCTTGGCATAGAAAAATTAAACTAAGATTGTTCCTCTTTTACTACTAGGCTTGAAAATCACCTGTGAAACTTGTGACATGTTAGGAAGTTGTTCTTTTCATGATCATTGTGCATCATTCTAACCTTCAGAGGATGAGTGAGGAGATAAATTTATAAATTTATGATAAAATCTTGACCTTATGTTTCCTGGGGTGTGTGCTGGCCTGCAATGCAGACTCAACTGAAGAGGAGGCAGTGGGAGGCAGGAGGATGCATGGACAGTGGACAGTAGCACGAAAACAGGAGTTGAACTTGTCTCTAAGAGAGAGTTCTTTGCATGTGCTCCTGCTTCCTGTGTGATGCACCAGTGTTCCCTTGACACAGCTTGTGCATGCCAAGCTGCAGTGGGTGTTGGCTGATCAGCTGTCCCCTCTTTTGGAGAGTCACCTCTTCTCAGGGTGAACTTGCCACAAACCCACGGCAGGACAAGATGCACAATGCACAAAAAGTTGGTATTTGACCAAGGAGGGGACAGTTCTGTGCCCAAAGAGGGAACAGTTCATATTCTGCAGCATTTCCCATGCACCAGGCTAAGCTAGACTTTCCTAGAGACCTTACCCTTGCTTTCTCCTCCCCCTACTTGACTTCATTTCTCTAGGTCCTCACCTCAGTAAGTGCCGCCTCAGTAAATGGTGAATACATAAGAAATGGGTGAGGAGGATCCAAGATAGCAGCCTAGACAGGCTCTGCAACCCTAGTCTCTCAGGATCTGAACTTAAAGCAGTGGAAATACTGTTTCTCTGAAAGTTATTAGAGGACCCCCAACAGCTGCCTCCATGCAGGAATTCCAGTCGCACACCCTCGAGGGTCGCCAGGCCCCAGCATTTGTGCAGGACCCTAGCCGCTCAACCACTCAGGACCCTAGCCAATTGCCCATGCAGGATCCAGTCCTGCACAGGACCCCTAGCTCCAGCACAGAACCCCTGGCTCCAGCACTCACACACCATGCAGGACCTTGGGTTGCCCACCCATGCAGGACCCCTTGCTGTGGCTCTTAAGCCAGACCCCTGGCTCCCAGGCAGGACTCCTGGCTGCTGCTCCTGTGTGGACCTCCATCTACCAGCATTGAACCTGGTTTGCCTACCTCTGGGGACACTGGACAGGATCTAGAGACAGACTTCATACTTCAACACAGCACAACACACAGTAGTATCCCTGAACATGTTGCCCAATGCCACCACCCGGCCCAGCCCTACACCCTATCTCTGAAAGCAGATGCTTTCATTGTGGGACTCCTTCATCCCATTTTGGACCTGAGCGGGAAGTTATCACTAAACAACAGACAATCCCACCTACTGAATGAGAAGGGAAGCAATTCTTTTTATTTGCCTTGAGACTTTCTTCTCCCTTCTATTATTCCCTTTTTTTCTTTTTTGCCTTTCTTTTTCTTCTTTTCTCTCTTGCTCTTTTCCCACCCTCACATCCCCAACATTTGTGAAACCAAGTATTTTTTATGCATTAGGATACTGAGGACTAGGATATCTGATTAGTATATCACAGTTATATTATATAGTCTCGTATCTTCTATTTTTATGTTTTATTTTTCTTAATTTTTATGTTTCCATGTTTGATGTACTCTATTTTCTTCCTACTTACTTGTCTTCCCCAAAACCTTACTCTCTTTTCTATTACTAGCCAACTTCTTTAGGATTCCTCTTTCATGCTTTCTGGGGTCTAATAACTCTATATCTTCACTTCCTACCTCCCTAACATCTCATCCTACACCCCACCCCCAGTTCACTTTAGTCCACCAGCATAAACTGTAGACCCTTTTGCAAACCTATTGTTTATATAGTAGATACTAATTGAACTCATAATTTCAGTATATTGTAACAAAGCTGTAAATGTCCTATTAGGAGCTACTTGATTTAAAACTATATATTATTTGTATTGAGATCTGTTAATATTGGTCTCCCCCTTAAAGGAGACATATTGGAACCCTGCAGGGAATCTATAAGCCTATAGGATCTGCAGTGCTAGAAGGGAAGACACATGAACAACATGAAAAAACAAGGGAAGAAAGTGCCCCCAAACACACCAAGATACTACATTGTTAGAATCCATGGTCAGCACAGCAGAAGAAATGTCAGAGAAGGAGTTCAGGATGTATGTAATTAAAATGTTCTGTGAATTAAAGGATAATATAAGAGAGCAAACACAGGCAGCAAAAGATCATTTTGATAAAGAGCTACATAGGCAAATATGGGAAGCAAAAGATTACTTCAATAAGGAGATAGAGATTCTGAAAAAGAACCAAACAGAAATCCTTGAAATGAATGAAACAATAAACCAAATCAAAAACTCAATAGAAAGCATCACCAACAGATTAGATCACTTGGAAGACATAAGCTCAGACAATGTAGACAAAATATTTAATCTTGAAAATAGAGTTGACCACATGGTGAAGACAGTAAGAAACCATGAGCAAAACATCCAAGAATTATGGGATAACATGAAAAGACCAAATTTAACAATTATTGGGATAGAGGAAGGCATATCATTTCAAACCAAATAAATAAAAAATATATTCAATGAAATAATATCAGAAAATTTCCCAAACATGAAGAATAAATTGGATAATCAAATACAAGAGGCTTACAGGACACCAAATGTACAAAATCACAACAAATCTACACCAAGGTATATTATACCTAGTATAATGCCTAGTATACAGAATAAGAAGAGAATCTTAAAAGCCACAAGAGAAAAAATCAGATTACATATAGGGGGAAACCAATTAGGATCTCTACAGACTTCTGAGCCCAGACTCTTAAAGCTAGAAGAGCTTGGAACAACACACACCAAGCTCTGAAAGAAAATAACTGCCAACCACGAATCTAATATCCAGCAAAATTAAGTTTTATATTTGATAATGAAATAAAAACCTTCCAAGATAAACAGAAATTAAAAGAATTTACAGCAATAAAACCTGCAACATAGAACATTCTTGGCAAAATATTCCATGAGGAGGAAATGAAAAACAACAATGAAAGCCTGTAAAGGGAGGAACTACAAAAAGCAAAGGCCAAAGGAGAAGCCTAGTCATATTAAAAACTAAAAATAAACCAAAATGTGTAGGAATACAAACCCTGTGTGTCAATAATATGTGTCAATAATAACCCTGAATGTCAATGGCCTAAACTCATCAATAAAATACAGACTGGCAGATTGGATTTTAAAAAAAAAGAATCAACAATATGCTGCCTCCAAGAGACTCATCTAATAGAAAAAGACATCTACAGACTGAAGGATGCGAAAAAATGTATCACTCACATGGACTACATAAACAAGCAGGGGTTTCCATCCTCATATCAGATAAAGTGAACTTCAAACCAAAGTTAATTAAAAGGGATAAAGAAGGTCATTTCATACTGCTTAAGGGAATCATACATCAACAAAACATAACAATCGTAAATATCTATGCTCCAAACAATGTATGTATGTCATCTATGTATGTCAAACAAACCCTTCTCAACTGCAAGAATCAAATATACCACAAAACAATAGTACTGGATGATTTTAACACACCTCTATCACCACTAGATAGATCTTCCAAACAAAAACTAAACAAAGAAACTACAGAACTCAATAAAACAATCAATAATCTAGACTTACCAGACATATATAGACTATTCCATCCTTCAACAAGCAAATACACTTTTCTTTCAGAACATATGGATCCTTCTCCAAAATAGATCATATGCTATGCCACAAAGCTAGTCTTGGCAAATACAAAAAAAAAATAGAGATACTCCCCTGCATTCTATCTGACCATAATGGATTGAAATTAGAAATTAATGACAGATTAAAAAATAGAAGCTATTTTAACACCTGGAGACTCAGTAATATGCAATTGAATGATGCATGGGTAACAGAACATCAGGGAGGAGATAAAAAAATTCTTAGAGATAAATGAGAATTCCAATGTAACATCAAAATTTCTGGGACACTATGAAGGCAGTGCTAAAAGGGAAGTTCATTGCATTAAGCTCATTTACTAAAAGAAGAAAAAGTTAACAAATAATTGACCTGATGCTACATCTCAAAGCCCTAGAAAAAGAGGAACAAATCAATACCAAAAGAAGTAGAATACAGGAAATAATTAGAATCAGGGCTGAAACAAATGAAATTGAAACAAAGGAAACAATTCAAAAAAATGACAAAACAAAAAGCTGGTTCTTCGAAATAATAAATAAGATGAAAAACCCCTAGCCATCCTAATGAAAAGAAGGAGAGGGAAAACCCAAATTACTAAAATTTATAATGAAAAAGGAAATATCATGACAGACACTACTGAAATATAGTGGATAATTAGAAACTATTTTGAAAATTTATACTCCAGTAAAATAGAAAACACTGAAGACACTGGCAAATTTCTAGAGGCATATGACCTACCCATACTGAACCAGGAGGACATTCATGATTGAAACAGATCAATTACAAGCAAAGAAATAGAAGATGCCATCAAAAGCCTACCAACCAAGAAAAGCCCAAGACCAGATGGATTGTCAGCCAAGTTCTATAAGACCTACAAAAGAGATAACTCCAATATTCCTCAAATTATTCTATGAAATAGAAAAGGGAGGAACCCTTCCAAACTCATTCTACGAGGCTAGTATCATCCTGATACCAAAACCAGACAGAGACACATTAAAGAAGGAAAATTTCAGACCAATATCCCTGATGAATATAGATGCAAAAATTCTCAATAAAATTTTGGCAAATTGCATACAAAAACATGTTAAAAAATTAGTGCACGAACAAATGGGGTTCATTCCAAGGATGCAAGGTTGGTTCAACATACAGAAATCAATAAATGTAATAATCCATGACATCAATAGACTTAAAGACAGGCATAATGTAATTTTATCAACTGATGCAGAGAAAGCATTTGAAAAATACAGCACCCTTTCATGTTTAAAATATTAGAAAAACTAGAATTAATAAGAACATACCTCAACATTGTAAAAGCAATCTATGCTAACCCAAGGCCAACAGCATCCTAAATGGAGAAAAATTGGAATCATTCCCTCTAACTGGAACAAAACAGGGATGCCCTCTTTTACCACTTCTATTCAACATAGTCCTTGAAACTCTAGCCAGAGCAATTAGACAGTTGAAAGAAAATAAAGGGATATGAATAGGAAAAGAAGAACTAAAACTATCATTATTTGCAGATTACAGGTTATACTTAGAGGATCCAAAAACTTCTACCAGAAAACTTCTAGAATTAATAAATTCAGCAAAATTGCAGGATATAAAATCAACACCCATAAATCAAATGCATTTCTATACATCAGCAATGAGTCCTCTGAAAGAGAAATCAGGCAAACTACTCCATTCACAATAGTCTCAAAAAAATAAAATACTTGGGAATCAGTCTAACAAGAGAGGTGAAAGACCTCTACAATGAAAACTACAGGACACTAAAGAAAGAAATTGAAGAAGACCTTAGAAAATGGAAAGATCTCCCATGCTCTTGGATAGGCAGAATCAATATTTTCAAAATGCCCATACTACCCAAAGTGCTATACAGATTCAATGTGATCCCAATTAAAATCCTAATGTCATTCTTTATAGAAATATAAAAGGCAATCATGAAATTCATTTGGAAGAATAAAAGACCCAGAATAGCCAAAGCAATCCTCAGTAAGAACAGAGAAGCAGGAGGCATCACAATACTAGACCTTAAACTGTACTACAAAGCTATAGTAACAAAAACAGCATGGTATTGGCACCAAAATAGACATGTAGACTAATGGTACAGAATAGAAAACACAGAAACAAACCCATATAAATACAGTTATCTCATACTAGACAAAGGTGCCAAAAACATACACTGGAGAAAAGATAGCCTCTTCAACAAATGGTGCTGGGAAAACTGGAAATCCATATGCAGCAAAATGAAACTAAACTCTTTTCTCTCATCATGCACAAAAATCAACTCAAAGTGGATCAAGGACTTAGAAATTAGCCAGAGACATTGCAGCTAATAGAGGAAAAAGTAGGCCCAAACTTTCATCACGTTGGATTGGGCCCCTACTTCCTTAACAAGACTCCTAAAGCACAAGAAATAAAATAAAAAATCAATAAATGGGATGGATTCAAACTAAAAAGCTTCTTCTCAGCAAAAGAAACAATCAATGAGGTGAACAGACAGCCTACATCCTGGGAGCAAATTTTTGCCACACACACATCAGAGCACAGCATTAATCTCCAGGATATATAAAAAACTTAGAAATCTTAACACCAAAAACACAAACAACCCAATCAATAAATGGGTTAAGGAGCTGAATAGAAACTTCTCAAATGAAGAAATACAATTGATCAACTAATATATGAAGAAATTTTCAACATCTCTAGCAATTAGAGAAATACAAATGAAAACTACTCTAAGATTTCATCTCATGTCAGTCAGAATGGTAGTTATCCAAAATACAAGCAACAATAAGTGCTGGCAAGGATGTGGTGAAAACAGCACGCTCAGTCATTGCTGGTGGGACTGCAAACTGGTGCAACCAATCTGGAAAGCAGTATGGAGATTCCTTTAAAAAATTTGAATTGAACCACCATTTGACCCAGCTATCCCACTCCTTGGTCTATCCCCAAAGACTTAAAAACAGCATACTATAGTAATGCAGCCACGTCAATGTTTATAGCAGGACAATTCACTATGTCCTGTCCAACTACTATTCATCCATTGTTTAACTATGGAAGCAACATAGATGCCCTTCAATAGATGAATGGATAAAGAAATTGTGGTATAGGGAGAGGTTCCAAGATGGCAGCCTAGACAGTCTACTCGGTGCTAGGCTTCCTGGGACCAAGGCTGGAAGTGGTGGAGGTGCCGCTTTCCAGCCAGTTTCTTGGCAGCATTCAGCGGCTCACCATCACCCGCAGGAGTTTCACTCGCGTGTGTGTGTGTGCAGGACCACCGGGAGACAAGGGAAGCCGTGGGCAGCGTGACTCCGGCGCCAACCGTCGGAGCGCAGCTGCAGCCGGGTCCTCGGCCCAGGGCTCAGGCCCTCTGGGCCCAAGGCTGGAAGTAGCGGAGGTGCCGTTCTCGAACCAGCTTCTTGGCAGCATTCAGCGGCTCACCATCACCTGCAGGAGTTTTGCTCGCGTGTGTGGGCGCAGGACCACCGGGAGACAAGGGAAGCTGAGGCAGCGTGACTTTGGCGCCCACTGGCGGAGGCAGTTGCGGCAGGGGCTCTGGCCCAGGGCTCCAGCCCGGAGTTTGCCCCGGGCATACCGGGCCTGCTTCCACACAGGGTGCCTGGCCCCAGCGTCTACCCAGCCGCGCGAGACCGCTAGCACTTGCTACTGTGGACAGACTGTCTCCTGGGCCGACCCCCGGCTATTGTTCTTTGTGGACTGCCTTCTAACTCGGCAGAACTTCCTACACACCAGGGGGTGCAGGTGAACACCTGGGAGCAAACTTTGGCCACGGCGCAGCGCTCGGTGGAACAGCGACTCCACCAGGCTCAGAGTTTCACCCTGCTATGGGACCAGCACTCAGGACACCAGCGGTGAAAGTCCAGCAAACAACGGAAAATGACACCTACTGGAGGTGAAAGGAGCCATACCTGTTTATTTACACTGAGACTTTTTACATGTTTTTATGTTTATTTTTAATTCTATCCTTTATCTTTTTCTCCTAATAGTTCTATTGCTTAATCTTTTTGTTTACGCTCTGCTCTCTTCTTCTTTCCCTTCTTTCATTTTCCTTCCCTCTTTTCTCTCTCACTCTTCTCCTACCCTCTAATCCCCAACAGTTGTGACATCAAATATCTGCTACACAGTGGGATATGGTAGATTGGGATTTCTGAACTGTATACTAGAGTGGTATTATATACTCTTATAAATTCCAAGTGCATATGTTTTATCTGTCTTGCTATCATCTCTCCTTGCCATATTCTTTTCTTCCTCCATACTGGTCTTCCCCAACTCTATGTTACTCTCTCTAGTAACAGCCAACTCCTCTTGGATTCCTTTCCTATGCTAAGATTTAATAAACATATCCTCACTTCCTACTAACCCAACATTCTGTCCTACACCCCACCCTCAAGTTTCCCTAGCCCACCAAAAAATACTATAGACCCTTGTGCAAATTTATTGGTTACATAATAGATTGTAAAGGAACACATAATTGTTGTATATAATGACTAAACTGTAAATGTATTTGGGAGCTCTTAGGAGCTACTTGGTTTTAAATTATATATTGCTTGTATTGAGAGCAATCAATATTGATCTCCCCTTTAAAGGAGAGGTAACAAAACCCTGCAGGGAAACCTTACCCATATAGGAATAAAAACTGTAACAACTTGGATCAGCAGAGCTAGAAGGAGAGACACACAAACATCATGAGAAACCAAGGGAGGAAAGTGACTCAAACAAACCAAGATACTACACTATTAGAATCCATGGTCTGTACAGCAGGAGGAATGACAGAACAGGAATTCAGGATGTACATAATTAAAATGTTCGGTGACTTAAAGAATGATGTAAGAGAGCAAGCCCAGTCAGCAAAAGATAATTTCGATAAAGAGATACACAGACAAACACAGGAAGTAAAAGATCACTTTGATAAAGAGATACATAGGCAAATACTGGAAGTAAAAGATCACTTCAACAAGGAGATAGAGATTCTGAAAAGGAACCAAACAGAAATCCTTGAAATGAAAGAAACAATAAACCAAATCAAAAACTCAATAGAAAGCAACACCAACAGATTAGACCACTTGGAAGACAGAACCTCAGATACTGAAGACAAAATATTTAACCTTGAGAATAGATTTGACCACACAGTGAAGACGATAAGAAGCCATGAACAGAACATCCAAGAGCTTTGGGACAACATTAAAAGACCAAACTTGAGAATTATTGAGATAGAAGAAGGCATAGAACTCCAAACCAAAGGAATGAGCAACCTATTCAATGAAATAACATCAGAAAACTTTCCAAATATGAAGGATGAATTGGATAATCAAATCCAAGAGGCTTACAGGACAACAAACGTTCAAAATCACAACAGACCTACACCAAGGCACATCATAATGAAAATGCCTAACATTCAGAATAAGGAGAGAATCTTAAAAGCCACAAGAGAAAGGAATCAGATTACATATAGGGGGAAGCCAATTAGGATCACTGCAGACTTCTCAACCCAGACCCTGAGAGCAAGAAGATCATGGCAAAACATATACCAAGTGCTAAAAGACAGC